>VCCN01005374.1:2637161-2651996 GCA_006491835.1 Architeuthis dux | reverse complement strand
TATATATATATATATATTCCTAAGCAAAAAGACAGGACAATACAATTTTACTTTACTTATTTTTATAAAAGATTTTGGAAAATTATGAACGCCAAAGCTATTTTGGCCGGGGCATTGTCAGGTAAAAAAATGCTTCACTCTTTTGCGCAAATACTTTGTATTTTTAGCAATAAGATTTCAAATTTTCAAGTTTCGATTCTTTTTTGTTTTTTAATAGTAACATTTATGGGAAATTCCTTGTATTTTCATTGATATAAGTTTTGATTGATTTAATTTAATTTTTCTTTTTCTGTCAACGTACTGTTTTTCTTTTTTTCTTCATGTAACAGACATTGTTTGGCACGACCTTGGTAGCCTCAAAGACAGCTGTACTTCATCTCGTGTCCGTATCAAGTTGACCCAGTGTGGTTTTCATGATACGCATTATTCTCGTTCTTATTGCTTGCTATGAGAAAGCTAATTGATATTTCAAAATTTGACCTGATTAAATTAATAATAATATATTCCAAAATAAGCATCAAAGTTTAAATTATTTTTGCACCAACCTAATAGTAATATAAGATACATCGATTGTCAGAGATCCTTTATAAATGCTGAATTTTGATTCTAGTCATGTCGACGTTGCATTTGTTTATCGCCATGTTTGACTTGGCGAAGTGACGTCGAGATGAGTTGAGTGATGAGAAATTGGCAAAGTGGAAGGTTTTGTTTTGAGTTGCATAATGTTCTCTGAAGGGCAAAATGCCCGGCCGAGCTTTTTGAGTGTCTTATAAAGGTTTCAGTTATTTGGAATGTGGTTCTCTGGTTTCTATTGGTCAGAAAATATTATATGCCTTGCTAGATTGTAGTCAAACTAGCTTTACTTTGGACCATACAATGGTAAAATTTGCCTGCTGTGTTAAAATTCAACGTAGGCACCAATTTCTGTAAGCATTTCGGTGTGGCCTCGATAGACCTTTGCAGGAAGTTCGGTGGTATGTTGGCCATAACACGTCGAATGCGCTCGTCCAGTTGATCCAGAGTTTGTGGTTTGGTGCAGTACACCACCCCTTTCGCCCACCCCCACAGGAAGAAGTCACAGAGCTTCGTGCAGGCTATTTCTAATATGGAGTTAATTCTCACCCACTCTGTATATGGGATCAGTTTGGATTTTCATAGAGTGATTTGTGGTCTTTTTGTGATTGCTATGGGAAAAGAAATATTAAGAATGAATGCAATGCTATGGTAAAAAGATCAATAAAGAACGTCTGGGCCAGAAAAAGTGACTAGCTAAGCGAATGTTAGGATAATGAAGACCAATACCTTCTCCACCCTACCCACCACACTTTGGCCACGTGCAACAATTTTCGTGTCTTTTAATTTTATCTAAACATATAACCTAACAATATATATATATATATATATAATTTTGAAAATTATGTATATTTTATTTTTGAAAATTATGTATCCAAGATTGGCTAAAATTGCGTTTCAGGGCATATCAGCTACTGCAAGATAAATAACATTTTTTCGGAAAAATTCTAAGGGTCCTTGTTATCATGTGTTGAGACTATTTAATGAAAATATTTAAAACTCGGAAGACGCCCAGAAAACAGACTAAATAGAAATTCTGTGGGTCTTCCAGATGATCCTGGAAGACCACCTGGATCCTCCCCTGAAATATATATATATATATAGGTAATATTGGATGTATGATACATTTATGCATCAGTATCCTTATAGACCTTAGTTATTATCCGAAGAGAGCTCAATACAAAAGTAGAGCGGATATGTGTGGGAATACATTTTAATGGTTCATTACAAGCGGTACTTATATATATATATGGTAGAAGTAATTTGACAATGTGCGAATGAAAAATTGAGAAAAGCGTGTTACGTCTCAAACATATTTATAAGATAAACCTTGATGCATGATCTTTTGCAGTGCAGACACTCACATGTGTGCAGTCCGAACTTTTACATGTTTGTGTGAAATCTATACTGAGTTGGGAAAAGTAGAGAGAGAGGGTTGGTTGTAGGAGAGAGGGGTCGGCGATAAGCCCTGGGTGTTTTGGTTAAATATGGGTCAAATCCTGGTTATCTATGTGCCCAGTATGGAGCAAATGTCTAAATGGTTGGGTTTGTCTATCAGCCTCTGAGTGGGTGGGATGTGTATGTGTGATTTATGTGTCTGTGTTCATCTCTCTTCCTTCTTCCTATGAGTGGGTGCCCATGTGCAAACATACATACATATAAATGTGTATCCACACATATATATACATATATAAATACATCCACATACAAACATACATGTACACAAAGATAAACGCATATATAGACACAGAAACACATATGTATATATACATATAGATGCATACATATATACATATAAACCTACACATACAAATGAATGGACAGATATGCACACATAAACACATACAAGATCCATACGCTTACATGCATATAAATATATACGTACACAACCATAAATACAGACAAATGTGTGTGTATATATATATACACGTCCATAACCAAACACAAGGGTATATACAAAAGCGCGCATCCCTTTATAAACATATATACACATGAACATACACGAAGAACGTGCATATATACACAAGCGCAAACACAACACACATATATATCCATACGCAAACAATACAGACACGCATAAACACACACACACACACACGCAAAGACATACATCCGTACATACACACATCTATATACATACATGATTATAAACATATATAAATATATGTACATACGACCGCATGTACAGATGAGACCATGTATATAAATACATACGTATATACGTGCACATCCATACGCATTCATACCACTGCATGAAATCACACACATGAAAAAGAAAAAAAATATATAAGCATACATACATATAGATAAATGTATACAAACACCGCATGCACGCACACAACATACCCATACACACATAGACACATATACATACTCATACACACATGCAGACATATATACATAAGCTCCCACACATATATAAAGATGGACATGCATAAATGCATACATGCACATACGCACATGGACATATGCATGCATATAGATACATACGCATTTTGTCAAATCATCTCTACCTGTCGAATTACCTTATATCATCATACAAACATGGTAGATGTAATTTGACAATGTGGAAATGAAAGATTGAGAAAAGCGTGTTACGTCTCAAACATTTTTATTATCATTAAGATAAGCCTTGATGCATTTCGCTGAGTTTAATTCGGCGTCTTGAGAAGCTCTTTTGCAGTACAGAAAACTCACGTGTGTGCAGTCCGACTTCTTACATGTTTGTGTGAAATGTGTACTAAGCTGAGAAAAACAGAGAGAGTGTTGGTTGTAGGAGAGAGGGGGTAATACGCCCTGGTTGTTGGGCTAAATATGGGTCAGATCCTGTCAAATTACCTCTACCATTCTGCCGGATTACCTTACATCCACATAACACAGATATATATATATATATGATAATTATAAAGACATTTTTAGTAAGAACATATATTTGCTCGGCAACGATTTTACTCGGTAGCGAAACGAACGGCCTAAATCGTGTAAATAAATAAAGAAAAAAATCATAAAGTAAAATTATCACATTTTGTTGGATATAATTGTCCATGCACTGATACTTGTCTCATCTAGGTACTTATAGAGAGAGAGAGAGATGAGACCGATCGCTTACCATAGCGCGATGGTTAACAAGCTCGTCTCGCAGACCAACTGTCTAATGTAGTGAGTTTGGTGATCGCTGGATACACCCTACTCTAGCCTTGTGTCAGACTAAGCTGAGATTAGTAAATAACTAAAACGAACTCATCGAACAGTGTTCAATTTCTGGCCGAGGCTGTTTATGTTTAGATGAATTTATTTTGCCCAGCGCTCTATCCAATCGCCAAAATGTCTCGTCACTGGCATACTACGAAAATTGATAGAGAAGAGATTTGGTAAATGATTACTTGGGCAAACCATTCTCGCAAAATCTGATCAGGTAGTAGCAGCAAAAAGCTGTTGCCCACATTGTCAACCTTGACAGAGACAAATTATAGGCATATTATAGTTTGCGTTCGAGCCTCGAGGTACACATCTTTTCATTTATCAATCTTTTCAAACTTCTCTATTCGTATACAAGTAGACACCAACTTATGATTGCCCAACTTACCGACTTACGATATTGCGAAATTACGATCACATTTGTTTCTTTAAAATTGCAAATAAGACTAAATAAACATCAGTACTCCATTTCATGCTACAAGGAAATCTACAACGCAAAAAAAACTCACATGTTTAGACGACATTGGATATTTTCTAAAGACGCCTTCTTCTGCTCGCTCAACAAGTGAAATTTGGTAAACGTGTACAATAAGAAAATAGTATTTCTAAAAATCTAATCCTAAGTTCTAAGCCTGCCGTTTGCTAAATGTATGTAAACTAGAAAAAACATGAATAAAACAAACACTTTACAAATGAGCCAATTTATGCTTTTTGCTCATGATACAAAATGAATTAAAATAAACGAGAATACGATGAAAATAATCAGAAACATAAGGAAATTTAGTCATGGGTAAACGAGATTTTGTAATAAAGACTTGTGGGTGAATGACACTGAAATAGTTTAAGGAACACTGACATAGACAATACATAGATTGAACCATATATATGTCTAGTCCTAGGAGATCCGTCCACAGGGAAGTGAACAAATTGTGTTCCCTTCCCCATGTACGCGTCGTGACCCACACTATAAAGGAACTGTGCCAAGAAGCATCAAAGTTGGATGATATTTAAATATAATAATTTGTCAAAAGCACTGCGGTCAAATAGTTTGGGGTCTTTCTATCCATAATTCCCTCCATCATCATCATCATCAGCAGCAGCAGCAACCTTTTATCGTCCATCGTTGGACATAGAACTTTCCCAAGATTCGCCAGACTTCTCTATCACTGGCCCCGCGGAGCCAATACTTTCTGAACTTGTCTAGTTCACCACGCCTTCTTATTTTTTGCCGGCCACAGTTTCGCATATGATCTCTGGGGATCCATGTTGTAAGTCGCGATGTCCAGCGGTTGTCTGGCATTCTTGCTATATGGCCTGCGCAGAGTTTTCTAATGGATTCTATGATATCTCTGACTCCTGTTTTTTTCTCTAATATACTATGTTGTCTCGTGATCTCTCCATGTGATGTTGAGCATGATACCACTTCGAGACATACAAATTCACATCATAACACTTTCTATTCTGTGTTTAACCATTGCTCTAATGCCCTGCAGCTGATACTCTTCGCCCACCCTTCTTCTACCTCCGTCCATCACACTCAAAGATGTAAACTTTCGATTCATCACCCATTTAAGACCATTGTTCCAAGTTCCTTATGCTCTTTGGTGAACTGGACGTGTGCTTAGCCATTCTTTCAGGGGACGTGTGGCCTTTTGCAGGCCAGACGTCCAATGAGCCAAAATTGTTTTAGGCGATTTTTATGATGGATCTATTTAAAAACCATTTTGGCTTATGTTTTATGGACGGCAGTCATCTACCTATTGCTCATCGAAAGTTGTGTGAATGTACCAGTCTATTCGTATGGCATTTTTCTCGGTTATCCAGATCTAGGCTTATCTAAATAGGCATCATTGGAAAGCTCAAATGGCAGTGGGCAGGCCATGTAGCAAGAATTCCAAACAACCGCTAGACAACACGACGCACAAGGTGGATCCCTCGAAATAATGTACAAAATTGTGGCAGGCAACAAAATTGTATGTTATAATTAAAACTGGATTCTCAACAATCAAATCATTTGACATTTACAAATGAAAAGTAATCCCATTCTCCCAGTAGTTCCTATAATTGAGTGATGTTTTTTGTCTTTTGATTGTGAAATATGTTATCACTAATATGAAGCGCACATGTGGATCACCCAACTTTAAGCGATTGTTAGCTAACTAGCCTGGTTAGCTAGAGAAGTGAGTTCGATCTTATGGGTACCCCAATATTGTGGCCTTCTGGTTGACTAAACCAGGTTAATATAAATACTACGAAATTTGCTAGATAGTTGGATTTGGGGGGGTCAGTGTTCGACCTCGGGTAAAAGCCAGGATTGTGATAATTGTGTTTACTCACAGTCACTGAGGTGCTAGCACGATGCCCAAGATTGATTGCCTTACAAGACTAAAGGGCTTCAACTGCTCTGCTATTTATCCATAGGTTGGTGTAGAACTGGATTCATGCCTTTTCCAAAGTCATTAGTGTAAAGTGAACGCAAACTGCGCCATCCGAGTTTGAACTCGGTCCGTCGATTTCATTCTTCGTGACGTTAACTGTTAGTCCATTCGCTCCTATTTTAAAGGATCCACAGACGAATAAAACAAACCTCCATTTATTCTGTTTGGCCTTGTGTTGTACTAAACTAAAATATTTATAAGTTTCATGAGACGAGAAATGCTTGTTTACATGTTTTACCACCACTATTACTACAACCACTACTACTATTAAAAATCAGTCATTTAAAGTCCATTGTTGGACGTGGGCCTTCCCCAAGGTCGGCCATTTTCTTCGCTCCTGAGTGTCACGGTGCCAAAACATTCTGAACGTATCCAAATCATAGCGCCATCTTATTTTTTTGCCAGACACAATTTCGCTTATGATCTCGAGGGACCCACGTTGTTAGTCGCGATGTCTAGCAGTTGTCTGATATCTTGTTTTTAAATCAAGGGATATTGTGTATATCTGATTAAGCCCGCATAAGATTTTGGCTTATGGAGAAATTCGGCCATCTTGTTCTTTCAAAAGGACTGTGTGAGTATGAGGTATTTAGGGAATTGTGAAGCAAGCCTAGGGAGTGGGAGGGGCACTGATTCAGTGCATCTCTCTTTGGGCACTTATTTGTGAAACGAACAAGAACTAAATACAATATTATTATTTTTTTTACTACTATCTCCCTTCATTTCAGCTGGGTTTTTTTTTATCACAACTCAACTCACACCATCGATCTAGGGCAGTGAGTAAACAGCGTAGATCGTGAATAAGAGAGCTTATTCTTTATTTCCGATCTGTGCTGTTTACTCACAGTCACTGAGGTGCTAGCACGACGCCCAAGATGGACTGCCTTACAAATCTAAAGGACTTCAACTGTTATTTACCCATAGGTTGGTGTAGAACTGGATTCATGCCTTTCCCAGAAGCATTAGTGCAAAGTGACCGCAAACTGTGCCAGCCGAGTTTGAACTCGGTACGCCAATTTCATTCTCCGTGCCGTTAATCATTAACCCATTCGCGCCTATTATAAAATCCCCAAACGAATAAAAACATAGCCAACTTGATAAATAATTGGCAAGGATTTTCAGTCTCATAAAAGGAGGCAGAATACGAAAAGGAGGCTGTTCTTTGCATGTGCTTCTTGAATATTTGTATGAATACGTTTAGCTTGTTATAGCACAAGGCCACAAGTGTAAAGCATCTAGTGGCGATTGAACTCACTACAGTAAGAACGGTCCGCAACCATTGCGTCACGGTGACGCTCCCAAGCTTAGATTAGTATGCCACAAAGCTACAGTAGTAGGGCCCCCAATCAGTATCGAATTTCCTACTAATAATGGTCTGCGAGAGTAGCTTGACAACCTTTGTTTAACGGCTAGGATCTCTGAGATTCGATAATTGTGTCCTCATCCCTTTTCTTCTTTAAGAATATTAACTTGTCGTCTTCCAGGATTTACATTATTCTTTATTTCCGGTGTCTGGTGACAAGCGACCAGTGCCGAGACCATTTGTCCCGGTGCGAAATTTTCCCTGCGGCATGTAATTTAGATAGAAATGAAATCGAACCTAAAATTGCCGGCTGATCCGCTTGAACTATTATTGATAGAGTCGGATCAGAGATCTTGATCAACACTGTCAATAATAGTTGAAGCGGATCAGCCTACCTTTTTTGAAAATACTGAATTCAAGCCAAAATGTCATTTCTCCCGCCTGCTAACAGTGGCGGATTAATTATTAGGCTGAGTAGGATTAAGCTTAGATGCCCCGGATGGGAGAGAAGCCCAAGAGCAAAACATTGAGTGTCCACGTGAGTATTTTGTATGATATTCCA
Source organism: Architeuthis dux (assembly GCA_006491835.1). Lineage (NCBI taxonomy): Eukaryota > Metazoa > Mollusca > Cephalopoda > Oegopsida > Architeuthidae > Architeuthis > Architeuthis dux. The sequence goes on along the minus strand of VCCN01005374.1, from coordinate 2,643,922 downwards.
GTATTTTAGCAAATATTTTTTCATATCTGGAATATTACAAATACTATTTTGTTTTCTAGAGTAGGCTCCAGATTTGGAAATAATGTTGTGTGGGGGTAGGGGGCTTAAGTCAGGGGTGCTTTACTAAAGCTTAGTCTAGGTGTCCGGGTGGTGAGATAATCCGTTACTGCCTGCAAATCTATAGCATCTTGTCTAGAAATACCGATCCTGTCAGTGACAGTTTTAAATGAATGAATTGTCCCCTCCACCCTTCTCCTAGACTGGGTGCTTTCACAAGGCTAGAAAGCCCAATCTACACTTCTATTTTAACAATAGCTGGGGGGGGGAGAAAAGATGGATTCATGCCATGGGCGTTTAGGGTGAAATGAACATTAACAGCTCCGACCGTAATTTGAACTCGCTTCGCCGACTCCACTGTCTGAGCCGTTACCGACTATGCCAATCGCACTTCCACTGACAGTTTTATGACAACACAAATCAGGTTTGTACAAGGGCCTTGGGGCCCTACCCTTGATGATTATGAAATTCGTTATATTCTTCAGTAAAAAAATATTTTGCATCTGAAAAGAAATTCCGGTTTAAAGAAAAAACAGAATTGGAAGAGAAAGAGATTATATTGATTGAAGATTTCTGACAGAAAATCTTTTAAGACTTTCCATATTTCTTATCTATCAGGTTTTTATCCGGTTATGGTAGCGTTCGTTGATTGCTTTTGTATTTGTAGTTTTGAATTCTGCAACACACCTGCAATTCCCCTCTTTCTCTCCTTTGCTCCTTTCAATCAGACAATCAAGGCAAATATATTATAGATTAGACTCAATACAGTAGTCATGATCTACGTAAAGAGGTCCCCAACCGGTACCGGGGCCGCAAAGCATGTGCTACCGGGCAACGAGAAGACGATATGATTTGACGATATGAAACGAGGCCAGCTGCACTTTACTCCATTCCCTCCCACGCCTCCCACTAAGAAATATAGTTGACTTACACGGCAACTCCAAAAATGAAATTAATTAGACAAAACATTTCAGTAGTCAATGAACGAAACTTTTTAAAAAAATGTTAATTTGAACTTTTCCCCTCAGGAGCTCAGGTGGATCTTAATATTAAATTCGTTAGATAAACCCTTATAAGTGACTTATAGTTGACGTATCACCTGGTCGTGATTACCCGCCCCCAACCACCATCATCCGTCGGCGGGTTGGCAATAATTTTGTCAATATCAAACCGTTCCGCGATGCAAGAAAGGTTGGGGACCTCTGATCTACGAGACTAACTTGGCAACTACTGCTCCACGGCAAAGCTCCACTCGGTCTTACTTCAATAGCTTAATACAGTACGGCACATGAAGGGTAGAAAGGTTCCAATCTTCTAATAAAGTAGGGCTGACCGGTTTAGAAAATCAGCATCCGAATTCCTGGCTATATATCTTGACTCGAACGCCGGCCACTTGTCCCGATGGGAAATTTTTGTTATTTTTAGAACTACAATGCTCAGTTTTTATTTTTTTATTTTGAAGCTTGGGCACTATGAATTATAATGCAGAGTGTTCAAGCTTCAAAATAAAACTGAGTATTGTAGCTCTAAAAATAACGAAAATATCAACTTTTAAAATGGTTCGTTGGGCACTTATCATGCGCGGCTACCCAAATATTTTCTGTTCAGTTCCAAGGTAATTTCCATTCTCCTGTGTTAAAAAAACTTTTTCCGGGTGGCCTAACGGTTAGCAGCACGGAAAACGAAATCGGTGAACAGAGTTCAAACTCCAGCCGAGACAGTTGGCGTTCAATTCGCGCTAATGCCCTTTGGGATCCATCTTGTCTCCCTCCCTCCAGCTATGGGTAAATAGCAGGGCAGACTTGGCTCTTCAGCCTTGATTGGCAACCAGTCTAGGAGACCGACAACTCTGAATTCAAACTGAGAAAGCCCAACACCTCGTCCAGCGTCGTGAGAGGCTGGAAACGGACAGGGTAGGGAACGAGTTCCTGGAAACGAGGCTCTGGTGAAGCTTTGATGGGTCTAGCAAATCGGAAGTGGATTATAATAAATTGCTCAAGTAAAATAAAGGAGAATAAAAATCTAGAATACAAGTGGAAGATAGGGTGAAAAAAACCCTATTCATTTGGTTCAACGTTTAGATGTCACATTCAATTGAATGCTTCTAGCAAATCTCTTCATGCCATGTTTATTTAGAGCAGCGATTTTCAACCAATGTGTGAATAAGTGTGCCGCGAAGCATCCGTAGGTGTGTCGCAGGAGTTTTAAGCAGGGGCAATCCTCCCTCAAACAAAGCCCTCACACATGTTTCCCACTGTTATTTTTATGTAAGCAAAAGCTTTTTATTTTTACTCATGTTTGTATTTTAATACAATCTATATCTGAAAATTGCATATTATTTTTTTAAATAAATGGCATCTTTTTCAATGACATCTTGTTTCAATGTGTAGTAATAACAAATATGCACAAAACTTTCAAAATCTTTTGAAAACCATGATCCACAATATACTTCTGGCAATAGAATTAATAAATTATTAGTTTGTTTAACTTATGAACAAATTATTATCATTCATTTTCCTTTAAATGATCAGATCTATCCTTAAATACTGATGGCGTGCCTCGACCATTTTAGTGTCCGGCTCACTGTGCCGTGAGATGAAAAAGGTTGAAAATCACTGAGGTTGAAGAAAGCGGCGGCATATTACCAAATGAAACTACTACTGTAATGAGTTTGATTCTCACTGGGTGTCACACTCTTATGGCTTTCTGCCAGACTAAACCAAGGTTAATAAATATCGGTTGCTGTGGAGAAACGGTTAGTAATCTTGTCACGCAGACCTTTAATGGCTTCTCTACACCTGTGACTTTGCGCCGTACTAAACTAAGCTTGTTAAATATCATTGCTACTATAGTGAGTTCGATCCTCACTGTGTGTCTAATTGTTGTGGCTTTGTACCAGACTATTCTAAGCTTAGTAAACTGCTTGGCCTGCCTCGAGACTGAGATAGTTACGTATTTCTCCCGTCCTGAATTTCCGAGATGAGGAATTATCATTATTATACGTTGATTTACTCGGACTAAGATCCTCATCTTGGTTGTTACAGTCACAACGTTTCGGTCGTAGTAACCTCCGGCCTTATTCTTCAAACCGAATCCTTTATTCAATCCACGGGGGTAAATTGTTCTCATTCTGCTGTCCATGCCAGGAGAATGTCTTGTATCAGTTAATTCTTCCGATGTAAATTCTTTGCTATGCCCTTGTCTGTCTCCACCAGAGTATATGATTTTTCTGCACTACCCAACGCAGGGATTGAACTCGCGACTACCAGGCAGGTTACTAGATTCGCTTAACACACGCTTGTATCCACACGGCCATATGTCCCTACTACGACAGACACCTGAAAAAAAGCCGGAGGTTACAACAGCCGAAACGTTGTGACTATAACAACCAAGAAGAGGACACTAGTCCGAGTAAATTAAAATAAATAAAAGATAAAATTGGAAAACCGATACTGAACTACCAGTTAATAACATACATGGCGCAGAAGAGGTGGGGATAGGGAATAAGTTTAAGGGTCTGATTTGGACTCACGCTTGCCACTGAGTTTCCATAGTTCAGTGGTAAGAGCGGTCGCGCGTTAAGCGAGCCACCCTCGGGTATAGAGGGTCGTGAGTTTGATTCTCACCTGGAACTTATTCTTTATCCGCGCTGTTAATTTATCTACTCACTACTGAAGGGAAACCAGCCTGAGTTTAGTTGTGATAAAAAGCAACACCAATTAAGATGAAGGTAATAATAATGATTACGTGTTTCTCTTTGGTGCCAGAGGTCGGTGTTTGACCCAAGGTAAAAAGCTAGCTTTCGAATGCTGATATTCAAGGCAGAAAAGGCCCTCTGGGAGATTTGCGCAACACAATCTTCCTATCCTCAATACCTTCCATCTCCATTCGAGCGTGTGCTGTACTAAGCGATGCTAATCAATAACGCGAATTTTTGAACAGTCATTTAATTAGAAACTGTCAGCCAAAACTGTCAACATAGGTTTCTTCAATTTTCAAGTCGGTCTGGTTAGCTGGCTATGTATGTATCGCGCGTACTGGCCGCACCAATGGAGCTAGAGGGCTAAAGATTTAAATATTTACTCCTTATTATTTCTAGAAAATTTGTATTTTATTTTTTGAAAATCACCCCCTTCAAATAGGTTTTAGTGGGGGAGTTCAATTTATAATGTAAGTTTGTGCTAAATTGGTCCCTTAGTTTGTGTCCGGCAGCATTCACGCTTGTTTTCTTTTTTGAAAATTCGAACTTTTTTAGTGATCATGGTAATTTATTCATTGATCACCCATTTTTCAATTCTTTTAATTGATCACCCCGGACACGGCATGCTGCCAAAAGTAGTCACATGACGGTTTCTATTGAGTGACTAACCAGACTTGTTTTACTTAAAATCAGACAAAAAATCACATCTGGTAAGATACTACTTAATCCCTTTCAGCATCGAATCTTATTTCCTATCATTAAAAAGGGGGCTCGTTACATCTTGGGTATGAAGGTGCCGGTGGCAAAGCGGTTAGCAGCACGGAAAATGGAATCGTCGATCCGAGTTCTATCTCCGGCTGAGACAATCTGCGTTCACTTCGCACTAATGCCCTTGGGAAAAGCTATGAGTCAAATAGCAAAACTTGGAAAGTCCACGCCCCCAGTGCTGTGGGAGGCTAGAAACAAACAGTAGGGAACGTGTTTCCAAAATGTACGGACCTAGCAAGCCGGAAATGGATTATAATATATGCTCATGTGAAATAACCGTCGATAGTACAAGCGGATGGAGTACTGACTGACGTATTGGGTTGAAAGATTTTAGGATTTTGTGAAAAATATATCCTTTATCTTAATTAAACACCGATTTTCATTAAAACAAGAACCACAAGAACCATCCGTGGTAGTAGTAGTTAGAGGGGGAGTAAGAGGAAGATGAAGTTGTTTGGTCTGGACCAAGTTTCATATCAATCCAATACAATAATTTGAAAAATTATATTTAACATTACTAGTTGCGGTGGTAGTAGCAGAAAGAGAAGGTGGTGGGGAAGATGAGGATGTTTAACCCGAAGGTCTGGACCAAGTTTCATATCAATCCAACATGATACGGCTGAGAAAATTGATATTTAATTTGTTAGGGACCGACCGAGCGAAAAGTGTCTTATAGACATGCGTTGGGTGCATCTAAAAAGTCTTTTCAAGACATGTTTGTAGTAGTTACTTAGAACACAAGACGATTACATATAGAACATTGTGTTAATAGTTTATGAACGTTGTTCGTACATCTGAACTTTCTTAAAAAGAAATCCTACTTCATCTGAGCGTCAGGCTTCCCAAAACCTTACCACAAAGCTATGACAAAATCTAAAGTGTCGTTTATATGCCATTTTACGTTTAGGTTTACAAATTCTGAGCTCAGATTTGTAATTTAAAGACAAGACTATAAACTCTTTAAATTCGCAGATTTGTATTTCTTGTCACTGCCTTTATTTCCCCAAATGTTGAAACGAACACTAGAATTGCCATACAGACATGTAACCGTATCCGGTAATAACAGTGTCAGACTATATATTTGTTTATCTAATTTCTCGGATAATCTTGTCCATGTAATGAGTTCAAATGTTGATTATAATTTGATACGACTGAACACAAGAATGGAGGAATACAGAAAAGCGAATTCTGTGCTCATTTTGTCTTTTTCCACGCTTTAGTGTCTTTCAATATAGAATGATCGAACGTGTTTACGTAAGTACATCAATAAGTATGTAGTCTAATCATGAAAAGATCATTTATTTTACACAACAGATATTTATTTGTCAACATCCCCTTCCCTCTCGATGCAATTAAGTGACAAATATTAATCACATAGATCGAACATTAGAACAATTATAGTATTAATATTATATAATAGATTCTCATATCATCTTGAGATCTTACAAGTGCCAGATTGAATGTTAAGTATTAGGTTATTACATATAATAAATAAATATAATAATTATATAAACAACACAAAATGGTAAATATGTAATCAAAATATTTGTAGGAATAACTATTTTCCAACGATCATCTAATGATAATATGCCATCTCTATAAATCTCTTGAGGTTCAGTAAAACCACGAATTATGGCTTCCCTATTATTGAACCTTTTATTGCGGATATGAAGTTCAGAATGCTTAATGATAACCTCTAGGAGAAATGTCAGGTGAATATGGAGGATGCTGCAAGACTTCATATCCCAATTCTCTAAGCTTAGAAACAGTCAGCTGAGAAGTGTGGGGTCTGGAATAGTCATGGTGCATTTCATTCAGTTCAGCTGGGACCCATTTTTCAACTATCCTATTGCCTTGATATGGTCGCTGTTGACGTTCTAAAGTCTCCAGAAAGTGGTATAACTGTTGTTCGTAAGTCGTTGGCCACTGCTGTTGATAATCATTAAGATCAGATTTGGGACTCCGTCGAGGTTTATTATTTGTATCCATATTTCCAGGCCTAAACCCATTGAACCAACGCTGAACAGTTTGCACTGTTGCAGTGTTCAATACAAATGCTTTATTGACATTATTAGTAGCTTGACAGCATTATATCCTAATTTGAAATCATACGTCTTAGGTAGACACCGTTGCTGATGAGGGCTCAAAAACCTCCAATAATCACAGTGTATATCTCTGTTTACATTGAATCTGCAAAAAGATACAATTACATTAGTAAATCTTTCACTTTTAGCAT
>VCCN01005374.1:2559466-2581789 GCA_006491835.1 Architeuthis dux | reverse complement strand
ACTTCTCCCAGGACGATACCCGAGCATGCCACAGGATCCCTGCAGGGCCACGTTTCTCCGAACTTTGAGGCCATGGCAGTTTCGAAGAACAGATACTATACTTTGATCCTAGCCAAAAGACCGCGAGGCGATCTTTGTGTTAGGATAAAGTAAACTATTTTGTTTAAGAGTCATTAATGATGGTAATATCTGTGTGTGTGTGTGTGTGTGTGAAAATAAGGTGGAATGGCTTACTTACATTTTGGTTGAATTAAACTCCGGTCTGTTAAACTCTGGCCCTGTGATTAGCACATTCACTCGGACGTGCCAAAATCATGAAGAACAAGAGCGCTATTAAGCATGTCTGGTCAGCACGCTGGACTGAGAAAAAGAGACATGATTCAAAGCTGGCGCCTGGCTTCCGGCCGTGAGGATGCAGGGTATCTGATTCACTGTGTGGAGAGTTCCACTCACAGGAGACAACTCCTGTTTTGAATCACCACAGATCCACCACTTTCTTCAGGTCAACTTCAACTCCTTGAAAAGTTTTATTCATGCTGTTGAACTGTACAAGAGTTCTAGATATTGGCCATCAGAGCAGTTTCAAGACTGGGGTTCATGTCTTACTTCAGGTATTTCCTCCAAGTCACTTTCAATAACTCTGAGGGCATTTTGAATGCATTTGTATCCATCTACGAGGGCTTCAGTAGCATCAGCTGACCAACAAGTGTCTGACAGTTAGTGCTATTTTATTTCCTTCCAAAGACTTCATTAGATTTGCCCCTCTGTGTGTTGATGCAGAAAAAAGGTGTATAACCTTTGTATGAAGCCAAAATAACTAACAGCTTCAACACAGGAAGAGGCAACAGCCAATTCAACAAGATTCAATGAATGAGCAGCACAGGGAATGAAAATGCTGCTGGGTTCTTATTTGTAAGTCTGGCTTGCATTCCTGTGTTGTGGCCGGACATATTGCTAACATTGTCGTAGGACTTCCCTCTGCAGTCTTCAAAATTGATACCTTCTTTTTCTAGAGATTCTAGCAGAGATGGAGCCTTGTGTGAGCCAATCTGCAGGAAAGTTTTTAAAAAACAAACAACTTTCTACCGGCTTCCCAGAAACAGCATATCGCACAATGACTGTTAGCTGATCAACATGAGCCAGGTCTGGTGTTGAATCTACAGAAATTGAGAAGTATTTGGCAGTTTTAAGTTCTGCTAGAATATAATTCTTAACATATTTTGCCATCAGCAGAACAATTTCTTTGTAGATGGTTGGTGATAAGTATGACTGCTTACCACCACTTCCAGGATTGCCAAATTCTTTAAGGTGACCGATCAGAAATAGATCAAATTGTGCAATAAGTTCCATAGTTCCTAAAAGATTCCCATTATGCTTGGATCCTATGATCTCTTCATTACCCATGTTTCCCACTCCCTGTGGACATGAGAAGATTCCCTACATCGAAGATTGAACTTCAGCACAGAATTTTATTTTTTCCAGTCATTAAAGCCATCCTAGTTGGAAAGACTGATGCTGTCAATAACAATCTTGTAGGTTAAGGCTAATGAAATTTATAATCAGAATTACAAAAAGAACAGATGACCCGTAGAAGCCTTGTATAGATTTAAAGGAACGCATGTCTCATGTTTATTTTTGTAACCCATACTCCAATTACTCTAGACCCGAATTACAATCAGTAACTTTATCAATTTATTTAAAACAGTTGAAGGCATTATAAGGAAATGAATTGCAAAATGAATTCCAAGCAGTAATTATTCATTTATTTATTATTAAAGAAACTATTTTTTTAATTATAATATCTTTGTATAGCGGGGGGCCTGGGCGCAATTGCCCCCTTTGCCCCTTTCTAAATCAGGCCCTGCATGTAGTAAAACATGATATTAAGAAATAATAATACAAATTAAAAAGTTCTACTTGTTAGCTATATTTTATATTTCTTACATAATTATAAATTACTTCTTTTTTGGAAATTACAAATTTTAAAAATCAAAAAACACTGAACATTAAAAATAGCCAGTATAGCCTTCTTTATTTCTTAATCATGTAAGAATACTTTTTGTCATTGAATTGACTAGTTTGCTTGCAGATTCAATATCATAATTATACCATATTTTTTTTACCACCTTAAATAAATCATTTGGTAATACAATGGGGGGGGGGCAAAATTTTCACTAACATTTTTAGGTCAAAAGCTTTGAAAAAAGTATCATAAATTATATTTATTTCTAATCGCATGAATACATTTCTCGAAGGTAACTTCTGGGTTACTGGTATTGTTTCATTTAGAACAGTGGTTACCCAGACCTTATTGCTGGTGGGAAGGGGCTCACTGCATGGCCTCCTTTTCAAGGATTCCACTACATTAGCCCTTTGGGCCTCGAGGTCTTTGCAAGGACAGTTGGATGTTTCCCTATTGTTGCTGGTTACGAAGGGGCCCCCATAACAGTTCAAGCTCCCAAAATGTAGGTCTGCAACTGGTCACTACATCTTCTTTGCTGGTATTATTATCAAGGTGATATTCTTACAGCATATATTGTAAAGTATTTACCTAGCATACAATTTTTCTGCCCCCCTGCCCCCAAAGTACAATGTCCAGTTCCAGAGAGACCCATTCCCCTAGGCTGCACCTGCCCATTGTACTAAAAGGGGTAGGGTCAAGGCATTTCCTGATGCCTGTAGTGTGCTAAATGGCAAAGTTGAGGGAACTATAAATGTGTTGTTACTACTCACACATACGCATGTGGGGCTCCAGATTATACCCTGACCGTGTGTAGAATTTGCCCTCGTTGGGAGGCGAATAAATATTATATTGCATTGCAAATACTTTTTAAACTCTTTGATAGTCCAGTGTAGTGACTTAAGCAATGTTTTGTTTTTTTTGTAATGTCTACTGTGTCCTGAGCAACACAACTCCTGCAACCTAATGACCAAAAGCAATAACAACATTCTGTACAGCTTGCAATAAAGCCCATACAAGCAAAAATAAAATCCTAAAGAGATACACATTTTCAGTGCCATGGGCAAAAAGTTAGAAATGCGGGAATGTTCTGTCCTACGTCCGTGCTCGTGCAATAAAATGGGATGCACTCTGATAGTCGTGTGTAGTCCCTATCTATGTAACAGGTTAAATGGATGGAATTACATATCATCAGACTTTTAACGTCTGTCGTTGAACATAGACCTTCCTCAAGATTCGCCAGATTTCTCTATCATGGTTGTCGCAGAGCCAATACTTTCTGAACTTGTCTAGTTCATCTTATTTTTTTTGCCGGCCACAGTATCACATATGATCTCTGGGGATCCACGTTGTGAGTCATGATGTCCAGCGGTTGTCTGACATTCTGGCAACATTGCCATTTGAGTTTTCTAATGGATTCTATGATGACTCCTGTTTTTTCTCTAATATACTATGATACTTTCTTGCGTATGTTGCATGGTTCTCAGTTTGAGGGTCAATCTTTTGGTTAGGTTCCATATTTCAGCTCCATAGGTGACTATTGGGAGGATACATTGGTTGTAGACCCTTCTTTTTGGGACTAATGGGATTTTCTTGTTTTTGAAGGTTGAGCTTGCTCATCTAAAAGTTTGACAAAAAGTAATTCTTCGCTTGATTTCTTCTTCTTCTTTTGAGGATTTCATGGAGATTCGTTGTCCTAGGTAGATTTAGTGGTCCACTTTTTTCAGCTCTGCATTTTTGATTTTTATCGTTGTGTCTTTGTCCTCAACAGGGTTGTTGTACATGACCTTTGTTTTACTGAAGTTCACGTGAAGACCAACTTTCTTGCTTTCTTCATTCAGTACGTCTAGCATTATTTGGAGATCGAGAAGGTTCTCAGCAATAAGGACGATGTCATCTGCAAATCTGAGGTTACTTAGGTATTTGCCATCTATTTTGATTCTTTTATTTGACCAGTCTAGATATTGGAAGATCATCTTGAGGCAGGCTGGGAAGAGTTTGGGTGAGTTGGTGTCGTTTTGTCTTAACCCTTTTTCGAGTTGGAAGGGCTCAGTCTTTATGTAGCCTGATAAAGGAACTGCTGTGTCGGTAGATATGTTGCAAGAATCTGACATATACAAGGTTTACACCTTGTTGTATGATAGCATCAATGACCTTGCTGATTTCCACTGAGTCGAAGGCCTTCTTGAAGTCAACAAATGCTACAGCGAGTGGCATTTTATATTCTGCAGCTTTCTCTTTCATTCAGTTGATTTCTTTATATCCTAGCCTTTGTTTCTTAAACATAGCAAAACTTATGCCCAACATAAAATGACTCTCCGTGAGTATAGAGACTTCTATATTGTTCTAAAACATTCTCTTTCATTTTTGTTCCTGTACACCTGTATCTTTTGCATGTTTTGACTTAATCAACTTATCGTTGATAAATATTGAAGTGCTGTATTTTAATTCTGGTCCAACTGTGACTAAATGTTTTGTTACCTTTTATCGGTACCACATCTTTTCCTCCGAATTCAAAAGGAAGGATTTTCACTTTCTTAAGAACAGAAATTAGAGTGTTTCAGCAATTGGTGACCCCATATGAAGATTATCAAGAAAACTTACAGCCATATCCTGAGAACCACCAACTGTCCACCCATTAGACCAACAGTCTGTTTACACCAGTGGTTCTCAGAGTTCCAGGTTACATTCATCTCCTTTTAACCACAAGTTTCCCCAATTCTTCCCCCATTTTCAATTGTCATCTAGTAATTGTTTCACCCTTATTATTTTAGTGGTAATTATTGAAACAATGTATTCATCCCCTGGCTAAAATTCCTCCCCTGGGAGCAAAGTGCCGCTCGTTTTCTCACAGCCCGATTGTGATAACACAAATGCATTTCTAGCTCTCCGCCCCTACATGGATGCACAAAAATAAACATTGAGAGAGATTAAAAATCTTTTGTCATGCGACTTCTTTGCTAAAAGCCACAATGATGCTACTAAACATTGGTTACTTCAACAATTTCTAAAGGCTGTGTACATTCTTATTAAAATTCATTTGTGTCTCATGTTTTCTTTCCCATGACATTCAAGATGATTTCGCAATCTTTGCAATAACGCATCATCATTTTTGAATTGGCCATTTCAAGGTCTAAATGTGGCTAGATTTTTCAGACACACATACAAAAAAGTGGCTAGAATTGGGTAGATTTCATCTTCAGGTAACTGTATACACTCTAAAAACTCATATAAAATTTTAGCCATTCAAAATGGCCATTCTCCTGGTGCATAATTGCAAAGAATGCCAAATTTTTTTTACCTCTGCCTATATGTATTCACTTGTGTCTGTCTGTCCACTCAATATCTCAAAGGTTCTCAATGAATTTCAATTTTGTGGAAGGGTGGGCGATGGGCTAAGGAAAAATTGATTAAATTTGGGGGCGGATCCAGGAATTATTTATAGATACCTCCCCTTCATTTCCATCCAGTTTTTAGTGACAATGGCATTGACAGAAGTATGCGCTCTCTGAGTGCTTTTTAGTTTAAATAAAGTCCCTACAATATGACAACAGCAGGCATGAGATAATGGTGATCTTTTGGATTGTAAACGACAGGAAACATTGGCAACACAAAAAGAATCCCTTTATATGTACTGACTGTTGGTAAATGTCCAACATTAGGATTTTGTTTTCATAGCAATTATAAAAAAGAGGAAAACAGACTTGACTCCATATGGAAGCTGTTAAATTCTGATTGAGGCAGAAAAAAACAAAACTCTTTTTTTTTTAAATATTAGAAACTGTCAACATAGGTTTCTTCAGTTTCCAAGTTTTCAGGCTGGCTATGTATCTATCACGTGTACGGCTGCACCAATGGAGCTAGGGGGCTGAAAATTTAAACATTTACTCCTTATTATAATTTTTTTTTAATTCTCCCCCTAAATAGGTTTACAATGTAAGTTTATGCTAAATAGATCCCTTAGTTTGTGTCTGGCAGTATTCAGGCTTGTTTTTTGAAATTTCAGACTTTTTTAGTGATCACTGACCAACAAAAGGCGAGAGAAGTAACTTATTAATTGATCACCCCTTTTCCCAATTTTTTAAATGATCACCCCCAACACGGCATGCTGCCAAAAGACATTGGTCACTTGATGGTTTCTATTGAGCGATTAACCAGACCTGTCTGGTTATTTCGTGTTCATTGTATGCTCCGAGCGGCAGTAAGGATAAAGTGTGTGCAAAAGTTCTCAGAAAACTGGAGACACGTTGGAAACCAGTTTTTTGGACTGGAAACTTTTGCACACACCTAATAAGGAGATATTAGGGCAATCTTTGCACTAACGCATCACCCCCAGCCATCTTGTATTTGACAATTTTTCATTTCAAGTGGTTAGAGTTTTACTGTTTTTAAAAATAACGTTATTCTCGATCTAAAAATACTGTTTTTCGAAACCTACCTACTAACCTTAAAAAAATTAATTATTTCAAAGATTTTAAAAAAATAAACAGCTTATGATGCTTACAGCCAATCAAAAATTGCCACTCTTAGCCATTCAAAAATTGCCACTCTTAGCCATTCAAAAATTGCCAAATAGAAGATGGCTGGAAGGGATGATGCGTTAGTGCAAAGATAGCCGACATTAGTTAAAAAAGAAAAGAAAAACGTATTCATCCATAGGAAGGAGCTTTTCACATTCAGCTTCACAATGTTGCAATAAACAATATCTCATATTTTTCATTGGGAGGTATAAGAGATGAAGGACAATAAACTGCAAAAATTAGAGGGAATAAGCAATTCGATCTTATCAGAAAAAGTTATGAGAAAGAATAGAAACAAGAAAAAGAACAGACTCTGTTCAAAACCTGCGACGTTGTATACAATTTTTGGCAACATTTGTTTCTGTAATAAAACTATTTGTTTCCAATTGATTTTTCAAGTTAATCCCCGTTGAAACATCCAAAACAAATAATCATTGCATCAAAAATAAAATGTAAATTATCATCCAAAATGCAATATAATTCATTGGCAAATGAAATACTTATAGATCTATGAAGTGTATACATTAGTTATAAACACTGTATAGTCTGCTTTCTTTCTTTTTTGTACGTTCAATTTTTTTATTTCAAGAATTGATTTTTTTAAAAAGTGTGACGTAAAAAAGAAAAAAAGAATATTCCTCTTTCTATCAAAAAGAAAGTTATGAACGGTATTAACCCATTCAAATTTAGGTCTGAACGAAAAACCTTTTGCCATTCATAGAACTGTCGACTTTCGTTACAGTTAAAAAAGTTACTTAGAGGAAATGAATGCAATCAGAATGTAAATGCTTTTATTAGATTGGTTACAATCCAAAAGAAAAAGGCAGACTATCTATTTAATGAATGCTGACTTTTTCTGGGGGGTTTCCTGTAACAATGGACTCTTCCACTTAAAGGTAACGATTTTGTTGATAAATTATCTTGTATGCACGGTTCCCAAAAATCAAATAAAAATAAATAAAAAATTACAGATCTTTTATCTAAAATTATAGATCTAAATTTGTTTATATATCTAAATTGGCAACACTGAAGAGAAGTAACCAAAATACTTTGAAGCCGTAGTTTTGTACAACGGACAGAAAATTATTTTACATCATAATTATAGCAGGCTGCCCCACACGCCATAAAGTCCAGCCCCTTCCAAACATACACCTTTAGAATGGGCACTGCCCCAGTAAATTATGATTTTGCAAAACAGAGTACAATAAAAAGGTGAATGCGTACTTGCTCTACATACAACTCATAAACAGTTCATATTGGCTACTGCTCAACCAACATTTTCTTGCAGATCTGATGAATAGTATCAGTTCTACTATGACTACTGCTATGGACACAAGCAGAAACACTGAATTTGGCTGCAGAAATGTATATACAGGGTGTCCCAAAATTAACCATCTATTTTGAGAAATAATAGGAATTTAAAACAAGCCCGGCTGCTGCAGGGTCAAACTCCACTCCTATTCCAACTGAAGATGATTACTGCAACTTTGGTTTTGTATATATAATAAATAAAAAAAATATTTTTTAGTATAAATGTATTTATTTATTAGAATCACATAAGCCCTTGGTAGGGAAATGTTAATTTTATATATCGGTTTGATTTAACATAACGGGACAGAAAAACAGTTGAATATAACGTGGTTCTCTATGCCGACAGTATGAAATCAAATGATGGATAGTTTTTTTATATGCGACATGCTGGCTTCTCTAATCTCACGTTTGTATATTTGCTGGCACGGTCATATTCTGTCAGATATAAAAATTATCAATCATTTGATTTCATACTGTCGGCATAGAGAACCGCATTATATTCAACTGTTTTTCTGTCCCGTTATGTTAAATCAAACCGATATATAAAATTAACATTTCCCTACCAAGGGCTTATGTGATTCTAATACATAAAAGACTCCTGCCTACCATGAGAACTTTGTTAGCTCAGTTGGTAAAGCAGAACCATGTGTATAATGTTGCTTCCAGGGTGGACACGGGTTCGATCCCTGCACAGAGCTCATTTCTTTATTCACATTTACGCCGCTCATTTAGCAGTCATTCACACTGGTGCCATGCAAATATATGTTCTCAACTAATAAATGTCTTTATAATTATCATATTCTGACAGATATAAAAACTATCCATCCTTTGATTTCATATATATAGTGAGTAATAATAATTATGTGACACACTTGTACATATGTATTGTTAAGACCTTTATTTTCCTCAGAAGTATGCTCAATACCAAGGGTAGAGCATATATCAGATATATAGTTTTTTATTTGTTCATTACAAATTGTACAATTTTGTTTCACATTAAGATTATCAAAATTTGATTCATTTGATAATCTCAATGTGAAACAAAATTGTACAATTTGTAATGAACAAATAAACAACTAATGAAACAAAATATATGTACTTTTAAATAAATGCATGAAAGAATATGGGTGCAAAGTTAATTATTAGATTCTACATGGTGACCATCAAAGTCTCTACAGGTCTCAAAGCGATCAATTGTTTTGCAGAACACACTTTTAAGCATTTCAGTCACGAATAGCCTGATCTCTAGAACATGTTTTACAAATCTTTTCCCTTAAACTTCTCTCTAATTTGATTATACTTCATGCCTATTTTGAATGTAACTACATTCATTGTCAATAATAGGTCTGAAAAGAAAATCTATAAATTTAAAAATTTAAAAATTACCCTAAATGGATTTAAGCAATTTCAATGTAAAGAAAACATTCATCTTGTACGAAATTCTGGCAATTGAGAAATAATAGGGATTTAAAAAAATAACTTTTGAGACATCTGTATTAGATGCATGAAAGAATACAAGCTAAATTTTAATTATTTGATTCAGCGTGGAGACCATCAATGTCTACAGATCTTAAGGCGATCAACTGTTTCGCAGATCACACTTTCAAGCATTTCAGCCACGAATAGCCTGATCTCTTGGACGTGTTTTATGAAATTTTCCCTTAAACTTTTCTCTAATTTGCTAACACTTCATGCCTTTTATCTTGAATGTAACTACAAACATTCTTTCTTGCACATTCATTGTCCATAAAGGTCTTAAAAGAAAAATCTAGAAATTTAAGCAATTACAATGTAAAAAAAACAAAAAACCATTCATTTTGTATGAAATTATGCATACAATGATGCCAAAACAGATATTTAAAATAAAATCCCCTTATTTCACCAAGTATTGAATAGTGTTAAGATTGGGAAAATGGAGCTGATCATACAAAACATTTGTTTTGGAGCCATGACTTGTTTCATTTTACTGATACAACATATTTACAGAGAGATAAAGAGAGAGAGAGAGAGAGATAAAGAGATAGAGAGAGAGAGAGAGAGAGAGAGAGAGAGAGAGAGAAAAACATGTTTTAATAGTGAGCAAGAAAGAACAGTGGCCATAGAAGCCATTCAGTTATGCCAGAACAAATTCTCAAGCACAAGACACAGATGTATGTAAATTGAGATGTGTTATTATTAGAATGTCTGCTGATATACAATCTGTCTGATGTAAACAAATTGTTGTGAAATGTTCTTGGTTAATAACATGATGTGTTCTATTCTGCAGCTGTTGAATGCACTTGGTCAAATCTTTCAAATGGTATAATTGTTGCAGACAGGCTGCCATATTCTACAGATTTAAAAACAGAAATTTTAGATGCCCAAATAATAGAATTCGGTCATGATACCCATTATGGTTCTTTTAGTCATTGATTTTGAAGTGAATTCGATAAAAATCTATTATATTTTTAAAATCCCTGTAGCATCTTAAGATGTAATGTGTGTGGGTGTGTGTGTGCACACATATTTTATTCTCTTTAAAGAAAACCTGCAGAACTCGGTGACTTAGCAAAGAATTCAACTCAAAAGATTTTAGCAATTACATAAGAAAATAATATTTAGGTCATTATCTAGAGATTCAGCTGTTCAATTTTTAAATAGTAAACATGTGAATGCAACTGGACACATTTGTAATATTACAAGGAATTTCCAAAAACAAATGATGCTAGTTCAGTTTAGTTTAGAGACTGTAGACTCCTTGTGGAGCGTAGGGCTGTAACCACACCATGCCAGCGGAGTCAGATCTGGGCAACTCCTTTCAGCTGGGGCCATGTCAGTCCAGCCACCTTTGCTGACTGATCTTCTTCAAGTCTGACTTGGTCTCCCAACTCTTCTCTTCCACAGTGAATTCCATTCCATTCCAGTACCAGCTTTGTGGCATTGTCAGCTGGTTTACATAGGGTGTGTCCAATCCACCCCCACTTTCGCTTCTTCATGTCCAGGTTTATGGGGTTGTGGTTGGAAATCTTCTCAGGCCACCTGATGTTCAGGATGTGTCATAGGCATCTGTAGACGAGAGACTGGATGTTGTTGGTAATGGTGTTAGTGAACAATTATTGTTATAAGGACAACAGAAATGGTGTCCCAAAAGTAACGGCCAATTTTAGAACAATTTCATTGATACAATAAACAAAGATCTAATAAACATACCCACATATAATGCATTACATGTAAGTCCCTATGTGACTGGCGTCCATTTCAATACATTTATTCAGTCGGCAAAGCTACTGACCTGTACACATTCTGACAAAGTTAAACGACGATAACTTTTTCTTGTATGGTGGCTGGTTTTGTACCATGTTCTTTGGTTCAAGTCAGATGATCTTGTTGATATTCAATTGCAGCACATTGTCCTAGCCAGTGACCATCCAAATTACTTTTGGGACAAATCAGCCATTATACTTTTGGGATACCTGTATAATAGAAACATTTGCACTTCATCCGAAATGAAGCAAATAAATTATTGAAAAAAGAGAAAGAAAGAAAGATCAATAGTTAAAACTTTTTATTTTACAGATTTTCAAGTATTTTACAAACTTCTCATTCGAGTGCATGAAGAAATGAGTTTCTAATTCTAAACATAGTGGAATGATCTTTTATTGGTTTAAAGGGTCAGTACTGGTTACACTATAAATGACCCAACAAGCCTGTCCCATTTGGAGGTTCAAGGAGTAGAACCTCTGCACATCAAAGATATGATTCTTATCAGACCAATCTAAACCAAAAAGGAAGTTAGAGTAACTGGATAAATAAGCAAAGTTTACTCAATTTGAATTCATTTCAGCAAAGATCATGCCACATCGAAAATTACCCAACCATGACTTTTAGAACTTCAGCCCATTCATTTCAGTCACACAAAAATAAAATTTTCGATGGTATGTATGAACATAGGGAAATGCTTTGAGAAAGCCGTTCCAAATTGTTTATTCAACAAGCAGGAAGTAGTTTCATCTAGAGAGAATGTTGATGCTCCAAGTTGAGAATACAAAAAAATTCAACAGCATATGCAATTAAAAGAAAACAAAAACAAAGAATACCCATAAATTAATTTGATTAAAATGACGTGAAAATAAAAACTATGCACAATATTGCATGTGAAAATATAAATGCTCATTTGTCAAATCTTTTGATTTTTGAAAATATCACAGCTGTTTCAGAAAAACCAGGCTTTTCAAATTTGGTTGAAACTTTTTACACAGTACATTCAAGTAACTTAAATAAATTTCTAGAGGCATAAAAGCATTTAAACAATAAACATAATGTCTTATAAAAAAGCAACATTATTTTTGTTGTTTTAATGATTTTAAATGAATATAAGCAAAAAGAAAAATGTAATTTTGATGATGCTCAAGACGATTGTGTCAAATATGCTTTTGACTGAAAATGAGATGCTGGAATAATCGACAGAAGCGAGAAATAATTCTAATTTGATTATGCATACACAGATTTGCTTTAGGACAATGGTAAATTTCCCAATAACTTTATAACAAATTTGTACACAATTATGATTTTAGAGTCCCCTCCTTGATTGTTTCTCATTGATTCTAGACACATTACATGTCAACTCTACTTTTATATTCATGTTCACTTATATAATGAATATTGTTTTCTTAAAAAGATGTAAAATTCAGTAAATATTAAAAAGTACTTGATGACTACAGATTTCATGATTCTATAAATAAATTGCAAAATGTTGACAAATAATTCTCGATTACATAGTTTTTTTTTAATTTTAAAAATAACTGAAATGATGAAAGTGACAAACCTAATAAAACCATAGCATGTGTAGCTTAAATGCTAGGACAACACAGGATCAACTTTTAATTCATTTTCTAAGTGGCATGGTAGAATATTTTCTAAATTATGGCAGGCTTTGTAAAAGCAGTTTTAATAGAGTGATATACAACTGATAAGTAACAATGTTTAATAGTATTGAATTTAATAATTATGCAAAATTTTCTAAGTTGTATGTAAAAGGTACTATTAGAGTTTCACTGAATATTTCAAATATATACTAAGAGAAACATTAGTTAATTTGCTCTGAAATTGAAGTAAAAACTACAAACGAATGAAAGAAAAAAAATTGTGTATAAAGAGAACCAGGAGATGACCTTAAAGCTTAGCACTGATTCCACATTTAAGCATATAAACCAACATTCAAATGAAAAATTGGTTAACAGATTTTAAAAAATGAACTGAGTTAAATTTTCAAGGATAGAAAAATACTTAAAAACTAGAAATATATGCAAGTATTTTTTAATAAAATTAAGTTATTCTAGAACATGATTTTCACCCTAATTCACAACAAATTAATCCCAAGCTTGATTTGAACCTATAATCTGACCATATCAGCAAGCTTGAAGGTTTCAATTTCCCTAACAGGTATTTTACATTTGGCTCTGAACTTTCACAAATTTAATATGCATTCAACATTGAAAGTAAAAATCAATCTATAACAGTAATTATTTTTTGTTACTAAACACTTCCGATCCTAGCTTACAGATTCATAACGTGTTGATAATGAAGAGTTTACATTTACAAAATTGAATATCACCATAACACGCTTATTCTATTACTGATCAGCGACATAAATTATCCTAAAAGAATCTATCTATAATTAAGTAAAGGAGAACATGAGATTTACTGATATAAATATGATTGCTTATTTAATGTCTATGAAGGAGGGGACTCGTCGTATCACAAGAGAACAGCAATGCCAGCATCACAGCGACTTGTCCACATGCAAGGGCCAGAAGTCCATTTGTTAGTTTGAGGATTATAGCACTCACATGAATAGAGAGTAGTTGGGGCCACATACTGACCAAGTGAATGATTTTCCGTATACCACCCTCCAAATACGTAAAGGACACCATCAATAGCAACAACACTGGCACCTGCCCGTGACGAAGACATTGGAGGTGTACTTGTCCAGCTATCCTAAAAGTGAAAACAAAAACAACAATTTAAAAAGAATGTCAGAATTATTTCATGGAAAATATTAAAGCACTAGCTTAGTACATATCAAAATTGACAAGATTATTTATATTTGGATAAATTACACCAATATATATTTTAGTATAAATGTATTTATTGCAAACAAAAACACATATCTCGAACAAAGTTTATTTTTATGTCAATTTTCTACAACTCTTCATATATTTTGTTTTTTAATAATTTTAAAACAGTAAGGCAACACAATTGGATAAAAACGAATTTCTTTTTTAATATGAGCAAAACATCATTTTTATTCATGAAAAATCAGAGATGCCTATATTTAGTGGAATTGTTTTCCATGTTACTACTGAGTAATCAGCTGCAGTAGTAGTAGGTAGTGATAACACACACAGACACAGTTGCTTTAACCTCTTCTGTTTCTGTTTGCTTTAGCTTGACAGAAACCAACAAACAAAATAAATGATATAGGCTTTTATATTAGAAGATATATTTAAAAACTAAATTTATAAACTTTCTTTCACTCATTCCTAACTTCAACATCTGAAGGTCAGGTACACTTTGAAGCTTAATAAAAGAAAATATATATTAATACGTATTAATACAATACTGGTCTCTACATATAATTTCATACACAAAAAACAACAGCTGTGCTACCAACAAAGCCTTCATCAGATGATGATCCACGGATCAGGCATGGTTTTGTGTTTACTTCAGTCATAATCTATCTAGCTGACTCTCTTTTCCTCTTTCTTCCAACAAACAATATATAATGAATGAAACGTTTTTAGAATTAACAAAGTAGCTATTAATCTAGAAACAAAATAGCTGCAATAACAATAATACAAATCTCCTGAAAGTCCACTCATCAGAGTCTGATATTGTATTAAAATAAATGATTAAATAACGTTGTATAAAGTTATGTATCAAATTATTATTATTAAATTGTTTTGAATTAAAATAAATTGTTTTTTTATAAAATTGTGCGTTTCGCAGGGATTTTTTTCATGTATGTCCAACCCCCAAAGACTAATCATCAGAATTAACTTGATATGTTTAAAATAAAAGACCTTAGAACCAGAGACTTAACATACAATAGCTAAAAATGAATACACATAGTCACATTCTATTGTCTAACTATAATAATACAGTGTGTGTTGGTTGGTCCATCTGTCAAAGGAAAAAAGGAGTATAGCATTTTAATTAAAATTTACCAACGTTCTACTTCCCTCCCTCTCCAGCCAGTCACCACCGCACACCGCCCCTGCCTCCAACAACACAACAACCCCCAAACACCCAGTGTAAAAGGTGGAAAGGAGACAGGCGAGACTTCTTAAAAGAGAAGCACAGCAACCTCCAATTTCACCCAATGTAAAAGGTGGAAAGAGGACAAGCGAGACTTCTTAAAAGAGATTATTTTGTTTGATGAAAAGTAAAACTATTTATGATGAATCCTCTATAATTAATAAATCAGTCATCATTTTTGATGACACAGGTACTAGTTGTATAATAAGTCAAAGAAAAACTAATCATAATAAAAATTAAATGTATTCATAGTAGTCAAAGCTAAAAGCTTTATAAAATTTGATGCATAATTATAACATTAATTTTTATCATACAATCATTAAACTCTATGAAGCATGTATTATGCAATTAAATTTCTTTATACACTATTACGATAATTTCAACTAGAATTTAATTTATAATATCTAATATTTTTTCATTCTGATGTTTGATCCCTCTCCTCCAATAAACTGATTAACTCATAGATTAAACACTGCATTCAACATGGATTTTAAATGTAAACCACAACATAAAAAATGTGTAAGAGAAAATAGAGTATATTTTACCTGTATTAGACATAGTTTCAGGTAATTTTTGACAAGATTTTACACCCTGCATTATTTTTACCAGCACAATTGCTTCCAGTTTAATCCCTAATTAAGTCCCTTACATCAACTAAAAAAACTTTTTTAATATACAGTAAACTCTCGTAATGGCGCTATTTAATGACACACACATTCCAAAGACATGTTTGTTTTTATATTCTCGCAAGACTATTGTCGGAGATTACCTTTTCCTGAGCAAATTAAAAAGTAAATAATTTGCTTGCCGTATTTTTTAAACCACTCATTATAAAGGCAAATTCGTTACAATGGCACTCTCTCAGTGTGCCGTAATAATGGCGGTGCTCTTGTAATAGTGGGGTCCAGGGCCTAATATTTGTAAAAGACTAAAGAGTTATTCCCCTTGCAAGATTTTTTTTTGAATTTGGGAGTTTGGACATACGCGAAAAAATCCCTACGAAACAATAATTTTATTAAAAAACAATTTATTTTAATACAAAATTTAATAATAATTTGATACACAATTTTATACAAAGTTTTTTAATCATTTATTTTAATGGTTTATTTTAATACAATAATGCAAGGGGAATAACTCTTAGTCTTTTACATATATAAGGCCCTGGACACCATTATTACAAGAGTACCATTTAAGTGACACATTTACAGACATTGCAGTTTGGTACGTTAAAAAAAAGTGCATTTGTGTGTTTACTTACAGTGTCAATGCAATATTTTTCTACAACATTCAAAGCTCCCTGATGCTCATTGCTGCCTCCAACTGCATAAATACATTCATCAATAATAGCAAGGGCAACGTGGCTGCGACGTGTAGGCATGTCACTCAATCTGCTCCATTCTTTTGTGACCGGGTTGTAACACTCTGTGGTCTTGAGTTCAACACTCAGATGGTCAGCACCACCAATCAGATAAAACAAGCCTGCAAGCAAACACGAGAATCAAATAGAAGAAGAAGAATAGCACAAAGCAAAAATTAAATCAGTTATTCATTTTATCATTTTAGAGGAGGTGTCGGTAGCCAAGAGGTTAGCAGCATGGAAAATGGAATCAGCATGCCGAATTCAAACTCTGGGTGAAACAATGGTTCACTTGGCACTAATACCCTTGGGAAAGGTATAAATCCATCTCTTCTCCCTCCAGCTATTGATGAATAGCAGGTGAAGCAAGTAATGCAGCTTCAGGTGCTTATTGCCTCTAAATCTATTTTCAGATATCCTAACCAAAAAGTACTCCACGGTCTAGCTGGAGACAGAGGAGTGTGGAAAAAACAGGTGATATGTGATGCCCAAGCTGAGTTGGCTTCGTCATATCCAGTTTAAGGGTAATATTTGATTAATTCTTTTTCATCATTTTCATAAAATGATCTATGGTAACTGAACTAAATTCAAAAATTGACAAAAAATCTCTAAGGTTTGGAGCTGGATTTAGTTATCACTATGTCTACATGCTTAACATTTATTAGTTTATTCTTCAAAATTAAATCGTATACTGTTTTTGGACTTGAATGTATTTCAAAATGCTGTATAAAAACATATTACAATAATAAAAACTGGTATTTTCATTTTAATCTGCTGTTTTTATTCTGCACAGTGGAATGTAGTTTCAGATGTTATAAAATACCAACATTCTAAGGCTATAATTGACAAAGATAGAAGTTTCCATTATTTCTTGCCTATTTAAAAACAGTAAATACAATATATTAATGTGGGAATCATAATCTGCTTATATAATGAACAGTGTTACTTTTTCTGTTACTCTGTCCATAACAATGGACTCTTCCACTTGAAGATAATTTTGCTCATAAAATTATCTCCAACCCACCATTTGAACAATGGACTCTTCCATTGAAACGAGTGCAATAGTTTCTTTTCTTAAAAAAAATGATCTCATCAAAATTCAAATATAATTGTGAATGGGGATCAACGAGTCTTTCATAATGTGTTGCAATGAAAATATCTTCATTAGTTAAAAAATTATAATTAATTAAACTGAAAATGTAATTTTCCTATTTTTTTAAAAGTTTTACTTTTGATTTCTGTTAATGTAAGAAGTTTTACAACAAAGCGGGACACAGCTAACTGAACATTTCTGGAAGCAATTTAGTGAGATCAGAAATATGTTCATGTACGCAACATCCATAATGTGTTCAACAAGGCAAAGAAAATTAAGGTATTCAAACATTAAAATTTTCCACTTCAAAAACAGTCTTTAAGAGTTAATGAAAATATAAATGACACAGACAAAATTTTAAAAAAGAAAAAAATTTAATTTTAAGGAATATTAACAGTCAATAGTTTTAAATAAAGCATATTTAAAGTGTAAACCTCTAACTCGTTTGATCAGCATTAATCCAGTTACACATAAATTCTTAAAAAAGGATTAAGTAAAATTTACTAATTTAATCGTACGGATTAAATTAGTAAATTTTACTTAATTCTTTTTTAAGATATGCTCATCTCGGATTTTGTATGGAATTTAGTTTTGAGGTTAGAAATTAACCAAGGGACATAACTATGTTTCAAGATCTTCATAAGTTTGATTGATTTTCATTAGATGAAGCATTGTTAACCATTATTCATTTTTGATAAGTATTTCTTTCATCTTGAATTTTTAGTAGCTTTTTTATCACAACTTACCCAGTCTACGGTAGTGAGTAAACAGTGCAGTTCAGAAATAAAGGTTAAGTCTCAAGACGAGACAAACTCGCATCCCTTTTACCTCGGGAAGCTGCTTATGTACGCCGTTATGTACATATGCATTTATTCCGTATGTACATATCTTTATGTATGTATGCCGTACATTCCAATCTGCACTGTTTACTCACGGAGGGTCTGAGTAAAGTTGTGATAAAAAGCAACTAAAAAATGCGGAATTCGAAAGTAATTAATTTATAGGTATTTCAGCATTTTACAAGAAGATCTCAAGTATACTTTATAGTCCAATTCGTGAAGGAGATATATACAGATATATCTATATATATCATTAGAAAGAGAATTACCTCAGCTTTCCAACAGTGTATCATGTCAATTTGTATCTATTGGGCTTGAAAAGTTACAGCCCAAAACGTGAAGCTATGTATTCAGCATTTCTCAAGAATATTTCGAGAACACCGACCAAATTCTATGGGTTGTGGAATTAGTTCTTGATGGATGTATATACACACACATATATATATATATAGTACTCATTTACTATTATGCGTCAATTTTTCTGCATAACTTTTTTAATAGACCTCTGTTTCCAACTGAAGGAGGCTCAATACGTTAGTAGAGTGAATATTGTAGAAGAATATTTATTGGTTCATTACAACCTGTAGAGTTGGTTTCACGAGACTTCGATCTTCAGATGAACAGTCACTGTTGTTTCGTTAGTTTCTTATATAGCTACAGTTATTAATGGTGATTGGGGGCCATCATTGGTTGTTTTGTGTTAGCCAGTCCGGTGCATTTTCTTGTAATGGGTGGGTCTTTTGTTCTCAAGTGCTTTTTGATGTATTTCTTTGTGTAGAATCTATCTGTCTTTGACATTTTTATTATCACAGTCTTTACTCTGACTTGTGTTATTCTGGCATTAAGTTCTTCACCTCTGGCCAATGGATTCTTATCAGTTTTGTTATGTTAATTGCTTCTGATGGGTTCTCTTTATAAATTTATGTTACCCATGAATTTGAATCCTGAATGAAACAACGAAACAACAGTGACTGTCCGATCTGAAGATCGAAGGATTTCATCAGCTTTCCAACGGGGTATGTTCACAATTTGTATCTTATGGGCTTAAAAGGTTACAGCCCAAAACGTGAACTATATACTTGAAGTTTTCTCGTAAACTGTTTGATGATTGAGAGAAATGTATTACTTTTTGACTTTCTAGTGGGCTAGGTAGCAAGCGGGTAGCTAGGTTATGAACATTGAAGGCAGTATTTAAATAATTTTGCAATTGCACTGTACTGAAAAAACATCGAAAACATTATGTGCTCTGCATTTTCTTGTTATGTTCAATCAGAATGAAACTGGATTTTGTACGCAGTCGCAAAAAAGTAATAAGGGAGATTACTCTATAATTAGCATTTAGTAGTTATCTCCCTTGACAAATATTACAGAAATTGTAGACCACCACGTGGCTTATTATATAAGTAGATAATCTAACCCTGTGACCTATTACATCTGATATACACGCATAGTGGTAATCTGACATGTTTTTGGAACAGGTCAGAATATAGATATTTACTAAACTTAGATGAAAGAAAATACTATTCAAAAATTAATAATGGTTGACAATGCTTCATCTAATAAAAAAGTTTGCAATAGTTTATCTTCCTGTAAAATACAAAAAATAAAATAACTTCAAATTCATTGACATTGGCAACAACTAAACAGTAAAATACGTACCTTCTTCATGTTCAACAGCTCCCATTGCATAACGTAAAGTGTTAACTCGGCCACAAACTGCCCACTGGTCAATAGCTGGGTCATATCTTTCTATAGTGGCTCCCAGTTCACTTCCAATCCAACCACCAATGGCATACAAATGTTGCCTATCAGCACATAGAGCCAAATTGCAACGAGGAAAGTTCATGCATGCCACATTTTTCCATGTGCAACTGGTTGGATCGAAACACTCTACAGTATCACAGATTAAAGAGTCACGTTCACCACCTGCAACGTAAATTTTCTGGCTCAACACAGCAGTTCCATGTCCACTTCGAGGATCTTCAATTTCAGGCATCTTTTTCCATAGAATTTCAAAAGTGTCGAATTTCTCAACACTACAGAGAGTTTCGCCATCAGCCCAACGTTTGCCTTGAAGGCGAGAGAACCCACCAATAATGTAGATATTTTTCTGTGTTTGTAGACGCGGATGAGTTTTGATTCGTTTTGAATAAACTTTATGATAAAAGACTCTGACGGCTTTTTCCAGTTCCATGTCAATAGAATCGATGGAATCGCGGAGGTAGCTACGAAGTTGGTTCTGTGGAATTAAAGTGAATCTTACGGGAGAGAGAACATCAAAAAGGTGGATGCGTCTGGCTGAAATATCCTGAAGAAGCCACCTAAGTGCAATATAAAGAACTTGCAATTCAGTCTTCACATGAAGGTGCTCACTGCTCAAAAAATGGATTAGTGTCTCTTTGGGAAGATCAAGAAATTCTACTGACTGGCCAACCTCTTCAAAGTTGCAGTATATGAAACGTTCTGCAGCCTCCAAGACATCTTCCCAAGCATGTGCCTCAGCAAAGATATAAATGCCTAAAAGAAATAATAAAAGATTATAAACTGAGAATGTAATCTATGCATTTACTGCTTCAACATTAATAGGCAAAAACTGCAGTGATGACCTTTTTCAATCAGTTATTTTGTCACTAGTTAATCCCCTTGATAGAATTCAGGGAGTTTCATAAAGGATACAATCCTAAGGATTAAAAGGTAGAATTTACGCGCACATACATTTTATGCTACAATATTAGTCACGTGGTAACACTGTACCGAGAGACAACAGTATTTATCAGTTGAAATGATTGCATCATTCGCAAGCCTCATTCAAGCATCCATTCCTTTGTGTTGCATCAGCTATGTTTTTTATTTGAATGTTATGAAATGTTTACATAATAAAACAGGAACGAATCTGCATCCAGGTTAAAGGAGATCACTTTAAACAATTTATAGTAAAGTTAAAATGTACGTGTAATCAGTATCTTTTTGTGTCTTTAATAAATAGTTTTTAGATTTAAAATAGTTTAAATACAAGTTATCAAAAGGATGGTTGCATCCTTTTTGAAACACCCTGTACTTGAATTTCTATGAAATGATTTTCTTTTAGAAACAAAACTACTGAATTTATTTCAGTGGAAGAGTCCATTGTTACAAATGATGGGTAGGAGATATTTTTATCAGCCAAATTGTTACCTTTAAGTGAAAGAGCCTATTGTTATGAATAGAGAAACTGAATAAATCATACTTTTCATTATATACATAGATTTTAGAACAGCTTGTGTAGATGGTTGGTCACCATTTATCTGCATTCAAATTATGTTAATGAAACAGTGAAGGAAGATGCATTTTCACAGAAATAATTTGCTTTGCCTTTAGAAAAACCATAAGTTCCTTTTAGGGTGAGTTATTTAAAAGAAAAGTTGGTGATTTAATTCCACTGTCATAATGTTTCTATCCGAGAAAATGGGTCGCAAAATTAAAAGTAAAAATTCACGAAAAAAAGTTAGCCCCTTTGTCATTCTAAGAGAACAATGATGTGGATCTTAGCAAAACTTGAGACAGAGTTGCATTATATTATTCACTTCTTTTTGGTTTAAAACAAGTTTTTACAAAATCAGGAGAGAAATATAAAAAAGTAAAACCATTAACATTAAGTTCCTTTGGATTTTAATCTTTAATGAATCCTGATCTCCTCCCTACTCCCTCTCTTTATCCTATCCTTTCTCTCAGTTTTTCTGTCTATATATTATTCTTTCTTTCTCACTTTTTTCTGTCTTTATCACTCTCCCCCATAACCCGCCATTTTGTTTACCTCATTTATTTCTCTTAAATTATTTCATTTCCTTTCTTTCTTCTCATATTTATGTTTTATCCAAGAAGTCAAGGAAAGAAAATCCAGTTTTTATTCATTTACTTGTTTTTCAAACGTTCCTGAAATGGCCATTGTTAAAACAAAACAATCAAAT
>VCCN01005374.1:2541175-2554274 GCA_006491835.1 Architeuthis dux | reverse complement strand
AATTAAACTATCAGGACATTGGGATTGAGATATAGAAATCTGAATCCTGATCAAAAATTTGTTAAATTGTATACTAAAAGACAGCATGGTTATTATACACTGACTAGTGTCCTCATCTTGGTTGTTATAGTCATAAACGTTTCTGCCGTTGTACCCTCCAGCCTTTTTCAGGTGTCTGTTGTAGTTGGTAACCATCTGGGAATTTCAAACCGAACACTCTATTCACTCTACGGGGGTAGATGTTTCTAATTTTGTTGTCTATGCCAGAGAATATCTCGTATCAGCTAATTTAACTACGACAGACGGTACACCAGCCGAAACATTGTGACTATAACAACCAAGATGAGGACACTAGTGAGAGTAAATCAGTGTATAATAATGATAATTACTCAACTCAGAAACTCAGAGAAAAGAGAGTATGGTTATCTTCAAGTTCATTGATAGTACTTAATCATTTCATGTATAAAAAAAGATTTCTTTTCAGATATCTATTTTTCCACTGAAATTTTCCATTCACTCTTCATTTATCACAGGCGTGAAGTTGATTCTTGAATTAAGAGGCCTACCAAGATTTGTAAACAGAAAAAAATGTGTGTTTTAACAGTAAAATTGACCAGCAGGACACACAATAAACGAATATTCATTTTTTGAAATCCTTCCAAGATTTTTCAATAAGTGTTACTAATTGTCACAATAATTATCGTCTTTTTCAACCAATTGCATTTCTGATCTGTTGTTCATAATAATTAGTGAACAAACTTCCCAGTTAATCTGCAAGTCACACGGCAGCCAGAATATAATTAATTATAACTGTTTAAATGTAAACAAAATCTGCACTGAGATTTTGTTTATAAAAAAGCACTTCAAAGTTAAGAAAATTAGTTTCATGCTTAAATTCAACTGTACAAAGAAATTAAAACCTGAAAAGAATTTGCTACAACAATTCTTTCAATTTTTTTTACTTGCTAAACATTAAAAACTTATTCAGAAAGAAATTGACACAGTTTTTTGTGTGTATTCCTTAATTTTTTTTTTTTTATGTTAGTTTTTATTCTAAGACCTGCATCTAATTTTGCAATTATTTGTTAAGAAGATTCACATTGGTTAAAAATGTCATTTTTTCTCCAGTAATATTTTTTGTTTTTAATCCATTAGACCCTAAAAATCTTCCTTGAATTTGTTAGTTTTTAAAAAATAAATATTTTTTTAGGTTTTACAAGGGGGGTTCTATTTACAATGTAACTGTAATGGTAAACTGGACAGTTACTTTCAGTCCCTTGTATGGAAGAGAGGCTTTGAAGTATTCGGTTACTTCCCTTGTGAGGCTTCTTTGATATTTTAATTACGATTTCTTTTTGTGCCTTCATTAATTTTTTTTTTTGTGTGCGGGTGCTTCCCGGGGGTGCTCGTGCGAACCGCCCTCCACGGACAGACCCACGCGCCCCTTCGGCAGCCCCCGCCCCAAACCTTAATGGAAGCACAAAAAGAAATCGTCATTAAAATATCAAAGAAGCCTCACAAGGGAAGTAACCGAATACTTCGAATCCTCACTACTTAGTACTTCCATACAACGGACGGAAAGTGACGGTCCAGTTTAGTTTTTACCGTTACTTACAGTGTAAATTGTAAATAGAACCCCTAATTCCAGAAAGATTGTTAGGGTCGAATGGATTAAAAGCACAAAAAAATACTGGAGAAAAGAAAAACATTTTTTCTATCTTTTTTCGGCTTGGTTAACAGATGTGAATCTTCAATTAATTATTTCATCCGAAATGTTTACTTTTTACTTTTTCTCCCGTGATTTCATTTGACATTATTAAAATCAAAACTGTCAGTGAGTTTTTTTTTAATGTCATGATGTCAACAAAGTAACGATACATATTTATAATTTCAT
The DNA here is from genome assembly GCA_006491835.1 of Architeuthis dux. NCBI lineage: Eukaryota > Metazoa > Mollusca > Cephalopoda > Oegopsida > Architeuthidae > Architeuthis > Architeuthis dux. The sequence continues at coordinate 2,552,380 of VCCN01005374.1, read as the reverse complement.
TAATTTGTTGGTTTCTCTGTTCCAGAATTAAATAACGCGAGTCAACTATTCTGAATTAGAAAGAATTCTTTAAAAATGCGACATTTCCAAATACACAGGACAGGACCGTAATCCAATTTATATACATTTATCATAAAATTTGCAAAAATAAGCCATATTTTTTTATTTGTACAAAATTTAAATATAAATGCATTTTTCTCTTAGTGAAAAAAAGTATAATAAAAGTATAATCTTGAATAAAAGAGAAATTAACGGTTAAAAAGTGACATTGAACAATGCAACAACGTGGTTTCAATAAATCACGACGTTTTTTGGAAGTGACGATCAATTTAATGACTTATTAATCAAGTCAAAGAATCAAGCTTTGAAGGTCGACGACAATCTTTATTGTAGATTAATATCCACTTGTTTAAGTGATTGGCGATTAATAAGATTAAACATTTAATCAATATAAAGATTTGACTAGACATAAATAATCACCTAACAGCAGTTGACATTAACTAAATGAGAGAGTTATTTAATTCCGACCCAACTACATTAATGTTCTGTTATTTATTTTGTACGATTAGATGAAGTATTGTAACCCATTGTATTAATTTTGGACTACTTTTTATCTTCATTTTAATTATTACAACAATTGTTAATTGTAATACAAACTACAAAAATTAAGATAAAAAGGTAAAAAGTAGTCGATACAACATTTCTGGTTTAGATTTCGTAAGATTTCTTCGTGCAACAACGACTTTTTTTTAAACTTGAATAAAATGTGCAAAAAAAGAATTAAATATTTGCAAGGAAAAACAGAACTTCTCTCTCTATAAACAGATGAAAGTTAGATAAAACATGCAGCAAATATTTATTTGAGCAATAACAATTCGGATACGGACAAGTGAAGTCAAAACGGATTTTACTACCAAAGAATATTGAGTATTTAGAATTAGGTCCCTTGAAAAGCAAAAAAAAACTCTACAGATGCTGGGATATTTTAACAACAAGCAATATGACGTCTTGAGAGTAAAATCTGATTAATCTCAAAGATTCTGCCAAACCAGCATTTGCCAAGAAAAAATATTTCTCAAAGTAGAATCTTCTTCTTACCGGCTTTTTAGTGGCAGAAGGTGTTGTTTACGTCGGCCATTGCACTGCGGCATGCGTTTAAAAATGGGAGTGGCAAAAACAAGGAACGGACCGAAATAGAAACGAACTAGCTTACTCATTTAAAAGTGGTGTTACGCTTTTTGCTGATCACCCAACTGCTTGGAAGATCAACAAAACAACCACATCAAGAAAAAAGATTTTTTTTTTTAAATCAAGGAATGACTGTAAATCAGACTTTATATTATAATACAACAAAAATCTGTTCGTCCGTCTGACCGTCTGTCTGTCTGTATGTATGTGACAACCTACCGCAAAAACCACGCAACATGACCCCATGAAATTTTCTGTGTGTACCAATGTGACGCCAGGAAAGGTTTTTAGCAGATTAGTTTTTGAAAATCAGCCCCCAAAATATGTTGGGTTTTTACCATGTAAATTCATGCTAAAACGGACATTTTTTTGTGCCTGCTTTTCCGCTTTAATCTAGCCTAGATATCATTTGTTTTAATATTTTGTAATGTTATGGTATGTAGTATTATTAACTTTCATTTTGTAATGCTACAGGCGGGGGAGCCGTTATAACACGGTTCATTATAGAGCGGTTTGCAATATAATGCGGGTGGGTGGTGGACCCCAAAATATTAATCTAGCTCCAAAATAGCTAGATCTAGCTCTAAAGTAGCTAAATTGACAACCCTGGTTATCACGGCTCGATTATAACGCGGTTGTCCTTCTTGGACCCCAACTAGCGTGTTATAACGGGGGGGGGGCTGTATCGGTTTCTGACTTTCAGCATGAGGAAGGTTTTGTATGAAGTAAGAGAAAGAAAAAAAATACAAAAGTAGACCAAAGAGAAGATTTATTAGAAAGCAACAACCAAAACTGGTAACTTAGGTTTCTTCAGTTTTTAAGTTGGCTGGTTGGCTATGTATGTATGTATCAAGCGTACTGGCCGCACCAATGGAGCTAGAGGGCAGAAAATTTAAATATTTACTCCTTATTATGCTTAGAAAAAACATTGTTTTTTAATTACCCTCCTAAATAAGTTTTTATTCAGGGGTTCAATTTGCAATGTAAGTTTATGCTAAATTGATTCCTTAGTTTGTGTCCAGAATTCAAGCTTATTTTTTGAAAATTCAGACATTTTTAGTGATCACTGCCCTAAAAAGGAGAGATAAGTAACTTATTAATTGATCACCCTTTTTTCCAATTTGTTAATTGATCACCCCCAACACGGCATGCTGCCAAACGTCACGTGACGGTTTCTATTGAGTGACTAACCAGACCTGTTCTCTTTAACATTTTAGACATTTTAATATATTGTAACACCCAGCGTTGACTTTCCTGAATGATGCATAAACCCATTTTTTCTTCTTACAAATTGTTAATAAATATGAATATCAGATGTTACACAAATTGTCTCCCTTTAAGGTTCAACTTCATTAAGTCGTTTAATCTATACAATTACATATTAAAGTAAGCTGGCTATTATATGCTTTAATAATCAAGACGTTTTTTAAATTTTTTTTATTTGTATTTCAGCCAGTAGTAGAACACATATTGTTTTGCAGGTGTTACTCCATGATCCAATGTATGTAACTTTGGCAATTACAGTACAGCCAATGTAAAACACTCACAATCAATATCTTACAAAACCTCTGGTGTTAATTACTGCATTGCAAATTGATGCTCAGAGCATTATAATGAGTAAAACAAAAAATCACTGCTTTACAAATTCAAGAATATAATGCTTAATGATGAATCTCTATATATGCCATGGATCCGTTCAGGACATTTACAATCATGACTCCCTATGGCTTTAAACTGTTCATTGTCATGATTGTTGTTGGGAGAGATGGTGGAGTGGTTTCCCATTGCCATCTGCACACTTTTGAATTTAGAGTTGTCCTTCTCCTAGACTGGAAGCCTCCCAAAGCTAGAGAGCCCATTCTGCCCTGCTATTTTACCCATATCTGGAGGGAAGAAGAGATGGATTCATGACTTTCCCAAGGGAAGTGAAGTGAGGTGAACATAAACAGTCTCGGATAAAATTTGAACTCTGCTCGCCAATTCCATTGTCCACGTTGTTAACTGTTACACCAATCACACCTCCTGATGAGTATTTACTTGTGTACATGCGAGAAATTTAATATAAAAAAGTCAGGGTAAAAATTGTGCGGTAGCATTATATTCGGGTGTAAAAAAAAAATGATAACATTTTTGCTGTATTATGGTAACAAACCAAAAAACATACAGCCCCTGCACCTTCAGATACCTGGTATCTGAGCTCCTGAGGGGAAAAGCTCAAATTAACAAAAAAAAGTTTTATTCATTGACTACTAAAATGTTTTTGTCTGATTCATTTGCGTAAGTCAAATATATTTCTTTATGGGGGTGTGGGAGTTGTGTTACCTCTGTCATCAAATGGGCTTACAGTGTATAGTAAAATAGTGCTAAGCCCGAAATATCGGGCTTATGGTGTGAAAGGGTTAAGCAAAAGATACAAAAATTTGCAACATTCCAGCAATATTATGTTGGTTTCTTAAAAAATATAAATAACTATGGCTGTACTCAGGGTTCGCATTATATTAGAGGATAAAATATATTACTGATTTTTGCTACAAAAATTGGGGAATCTCATTATAATCGAGATCACCTTGTACTGGAGTAATAGTTGTCCAAATAATTTATTTACTTGCATATATAATTCCATTAATTTAAAAAAACTTTCAGTTCAATTTCATCATCATCTGTTTCTAGATTATAAAACTACTTTGAACAGTGTAAATTCATTTAGAAATTTGACAAATATACCTTTTGCCCCAACCCAATATTAGAATTTTCAAAAGTTTTAAATAATGTTAAATAATTCATGATGTGTTATAAAAAAACTAGATCATCTACTTTCAAACCATTTACTATGAGAAAAACCTTATTTTTCATTCCAAATCACATCCCACTGTGCACAAAGTATTTCTCAGCTTGAGTAGTTTTTAATGGCTTTTGCTATGCGTAACAAAAAAAGCACTTCTCTAACAGGACAACATCTCAGATATTCCACTAGTGAATTAAATGTGCAATCACTTAATGAACATTTGAGCTGCTTATTTAAGTGACTGTGGTTATGCTTGGGGAGACAAGACTGCGGTTATGTCACCACTCTCCAGCTTTTTCTTTCTAGATACCTCAAAGCACAAGTTCTTTGTGTTGAGAGATTGCTACACCACAGTTCCTGTCATTCTCTCTAATTTAGCTTTTAATTGCCAGACATGTGTGAAAAGGCTGATCTTGTATCTGAATTAAGAACTATTTTTCAGCTATGTTGATTTACTACTTTATAAACATTGATTGTCGCACACAACATCTGTTTTTATGTCAGTTTTCTCCATCAGCTTTTGTGTAAATACAATTTGTTTGGACCAGTGTTCCCTCTAAGCTGAATGGCCACACACAAGAAAAGATTATGCCACATAAGAAAAGATTATGACACACAATAAAATTTTAAATGACAAATTTTGAAAGTTTCATATAAAGAAAGGTGAGAGAAGTAACTTATTCATTGATCACCCCAACTTTTATATGGGTGGCTGTGATTCATAATTTCCTCTGGAATGTTAGTTTAGATTTGTTTCCAACTCTTAATCTTTTCATTAAATTGAGACAACTTGACATACATGTAGGAAATAACTTTTTAAACCGTCAAGGCAATTAAAAACTGATGATGATTGACTGAACTGTCAGATCCAATGGATCTCCTCCCCTCACTGCACTTCAAATTCAATGATGATGATGGGTGTGGCTGCAACGGTGGCTGACCAGTCCCATCTGGCAGATAGAGTCGTCACCTGTGAGATAATCCAAGCTTTAGCTCAGAGGCATTGGAATAGCGTCGAATTTGGAAATTGAGCCTAAAGGCAGATGTTCAATACCAGCCTCTTGAGGCTAGCCTCTAAACCCACTCGAATTCCAAAGTTTACGATATTCCAATGCCTGTGTTGGGTAAGCCTCTGAGACAAAGTTTGGATTATCTCCCTTTGTAGCCCAACCTGGTAACTCTGCTCTGAACTATTTAGTGCTAGCCTCTCCAAGGTATCAGTGGGAATGTCACATCCTTTGAGGTTGAATTTCAAGATGTCCCTGTATATATACAGGCCGGCTGTTGGTTAGCTCCCCATGAAAGAGAGCTTTCAGTATTCGGTTGTCCTCCATTCAAACGATGTGTCTCGTCCACTGAAAAGAAAGACATTTCTGATTTCAAAAGAAGGTAAGATAACTCTCTTTAGTATAGGATAGTATGCATGTACAAGCAAGTTATGGCAAAATACTGATGCAAAATGCTGTAGAAGAGTATTCTTAGAATGAGTCAGAAAGATTTGTAGATTTGATAGAAATCTTCTTAGCTTATAAGTTTTTCTTAATGCCTATCAGGACATTATTATAATGTAAACTGAAGTAGATAATATTTCCTTTTCTATTATACTTTACTTGATGAAGTTATTAACTTCAGAAGAAAAGAGAATATCAATTATTATAGCTAGGAAAAAATATTGCCACTTAAATTTCTTTACAATATTCATATTCAAGGAAGGATCCAAGATTTTGAAGGAGGGGGTCCCTTTTTTTTCACTCCATCTGTCTAATTAGACAATGGGTATAGTACATTTTTGTTTTTACGGTTAGTTTATGATTACTTGGGATTGTTTGGGTAATTTATTTATAAAATTTCTTTATCTAGATATTTTTAAAAAATTACTCCTGGATCTGCACCTGCTATTTTTAGTATTTTCAATGAAAATAAAAGCAGTTATATTAAACAAACAGAATATTCTTTCAAAAACATAAGTTTAGCTTAGTTTAGTCATAAAAGTAGGACACACTGTGAGATGCAGTGATGTGCATGCTATGAAGGAGAGAAAACGAAATGATGAAATCAATTTTATTCAAACCACAAGATCCTGGAAGCATCACTACCCGAGCTAAGCATTCAAAAATATTTTCTGACCAATCAGCTTTCCATAATGTTAACTTTTCACCTGGATCCATTTGAATATCATTAATATCGGCACATAACTGATGCAAGTTCAGTAGTTCAACAGTCAAGACCATGTACTTAAGGCAGTACAAACAGTGCAGCTGCACAGGGCCCCAAGATTTTAGGGGCCCCCAAACAATTTTGTCTTAAAAAATATGTTTTATTTTCAATGTTTTTCAGTGTTTCAATTTGTTTGAGGATTATATTACATAGAGATAGATCCACAAAGGACTTTATGTTAAATTAAACATCATAATTTTATGAATATTTCATTTCTGTTTTTGGGCCCTATCAATATTAAATTTGGCCCTTCAGCTACCTCATATTGCACATAACCTTATCTGATTTCACAGTACTCAGATATCGCTATGCACTTTGAAACTTTGTTTGCACCAATTGACTGCCTCGTGCACTCATATCACCCTTGACCTCATGCAGATAGTCACTTCTGCTAATTGTACTTAGTGGTAAATAAATCTATTTGGTATTAGAAACTGTCAACCAAAACTATCACCAAAACTGTCAACATGGGTTTCTTCAGTTTTTAAGTAGTTCTAGCTGGCTATCTACGTGTCATGCATACAGGCTGCACCAATGGAGCTAGAGGGCTGAAAACCTAAACATTCATTCCTTATTATGTCTAGAAAAAACGCGTTTTTTGGGGGGGGGGTAAATTCTCTCCAAAATAGGTTTTTAGTGGGGGGGGGGGTTCAATTTAAAATGTAAATTTATTCTAAATTGGTCTCTTAGTTTGTGTCTGGGAGTGTTCATGCTTGTTTTTTTTTTAAATTCAGACTTTTAGTGATTTTAGTTTTAGTGATCGCCACACAACAAAAGGCGATAGAAGTACCTTATTTATTGATCACCCTTTTTTCCAACTTTTTAATTGATCACCTCCTTTTGCTGCCAAAAGACATTGGTCACGTGACAATCCCTGTTGAGTGACTAACCAGATCCGTTGTTAATACATTCTTTATTCTTTTTCTTTACTTATTTTCAGTGTACCTTCATGGTAAGTACCAACTTGAAACCACACTAAGGCAAACACTAAGGCATCTAGGTATACATTTGACAGCAACATTCAGTATGTCATGACAACAATCAAAGATAACTACTACCTTTAGATTAAACAGCTAACAACATCAGCAACAAATCACTACATCACGATGTTAATACAGTCTGAGCAATATACTCTCAGATATTCGATAATTTCAGTTAATACAACTCTTATAATTGGTGACCCTAATTCATCATCACCACCCGTCATAAGTCCACTGCTGGACAAAGGCCTTTCCAATCTCCTTCCATGATAACCTCGATTGTGTTAACCTCTGTCACGTCTTACTGGCAACCTTTTCTATCTCATCCCTCCATCTTGTGTCTGGTTTTTTCCTACTGCATTTACTGTCCCATGAGTACCAATCGGTTATTCTTTTGCCCCATCTATTGTCATCCCTTCTTGCTAGGTGATCAGCCCATCTCCATTTTTGCTGCTCAATTATTTGTATAATATCCTTCACTCTAGTCCTCCCTCTGATCCATATTGATCTTTTTCTATCTTTAAGAGTTATCCCTCTGGACTATAAGACAAATGGTTTGCATGGATATTTGGAGTACTACTGCTTACTACAACTCATACCAAAACCCATAACTGTTCATATCAAGATTTGTTAGGCAACCCCCTAGTCATAATACCACCGTCAGCATTTGGTGCAGTGTAATATTTGCATAGTTTCTTTTATTATGTAATGGCCATCTGTCTTATAAACGGCAGACTGCATTACTATAAAGTAACATTAATTTTGCTATAATTGATTATGTGGATATTGGACTGCAACAATTCCTATAGGGACTTGATCTCACTTCAGTGGTGGCATTAGGTTCGACTGCACCTGCCTGCAAATGTTTTTTAGATTATTTTTTCAAGATTTTTAAAGATTATTTTTTAGATTTTTCAGGGTTCCTCAGATATATTGTTCCCCCAGAGATCCTGTGCCCCCCTACCCACCACAGTTGCAGGGTCTGCAAGTCCCACATGCCACATCTGTCTCATTTGAAATGGTTGCAAAACTAGCTTGTTCATCATCTTTGTTATGTGACATCCTCATCTCAGTAAAATTATGTATGACTATATTAATCGACTTATTAACATAAACTAAAATGCTCAATTTGTTTTCTTTAGAGTGCTACATTATACCTCTATAGACAAAGAATAACTGTGCCTCGTTGTGGAATAATAGTTAGCAAATTGGTCTCACTGACCATTATTACTAAGTAGTAAGTTTGATCCTCACTGGGTGCCCTATACTTGTGCCAAAACTAAACTATGTTTAGTAAATAACTATAAATAAAGACTAAAACCTACACTTCTGCAGCCAAGAAATAGTTAGGTGGTTAATGACTTAAACAGGAATTTAAAAAGCCTGTAATCCTATATTTTAATTACTGTAGTTAAAATCCAGGAATGTAGAACTTGTTGATTTCAACGAGTAACTTACAAAACAAAACTTGCACCATCTGATTATATGGTGGTTGTACATATATTGTGTGTGCATGAGAAGAATTTCCCCTTTCATTGACATACCCTGTGTTTGGTGGATGAATGAACTCAGTTCATAAAGACGATGTACGTTAGAGTTTTTTTTGTTTTATTTATAACAGCTCATCAATATTTGATACAATGATCATCCAAAAGAAGAACTGGTTATGGGAAGTGCAAAAGAGAGTAAAATGAGGTTCCAGTCAATGCGTTACTTACCAAAGAATAGAAATAATCAATGGTAATTAGGGTTCAAAAATTAATTACATCTTAAAGGAACTTAGGTTCTAGCTTCATGTCAGGCAAAAACAGGATATTCTATTACCAATTTACTATTACCAATACACTATACACTTTTATGCACGTTGAAAGCATAACTATGTTTTTAGTATAATTTTTGTCTAAATTTCAATATTATACTCTGATTTACTCAAACTAGTGTCCTCTTCTTGGTTGTTATAATCACAACATATTGGCTGTTGTACACTCTGGCCTTCTTCAGGTGTCTGTCGTAGTTGGTAACCTTCTGGGAATTTCAAACTGAACTCTTTGTTCATCCTCTAGTATGGACAGTTCATTTGAAGCAATCACATTGCTAGATTTTAGATCTATTAGGTGTACAGGAAAGTAATGTTGTTTTTATTTTTGGAAAAGACAAATCTCTTTCATTAGGAAAGATTTATAATCAAATCAATTATATAATCTCCATCGTTATTTAACACAGTTGTCCATCTTGAAACCAACTTTTCAATCCCCTCTTTGTAAAAAGAAGCTGGTTTTGATGCAAAAAGGTCTGCTAGCCCATGTTTGACCTTATGAATATTTTGGTGTAGGAACTGGTGCCTTATCTGGAGATAGCCATTGGTTCATCTGCTTTCTGTTAACATACAAAACCCATTTCTCCTCCCGAGTAACAATTGGATGAAGAAACAGTTCCTTTTCCTGTCTGCTCTGCAAAATATTGCAGATTTGCTGAATGTTGGGCTCTGTTTTCAGCTGCAAGTACATCTGTCACTTAGACGTCTATTGAGCTTCCGGATCTGTTGAAGATACTCTTGTACAGTAGACCATGTTGAATTCAGTTTTTCTGATAATATTTCAATGGTTTGATGAGGATTTGCCTAAAAAACTGAGCGCATCAGGTCATTGTCCAGCTCCACTGAACTTCCGGAACAATGGGCACCATAGAGATCGAAATTGCACAATCAGCATTTGTGAATATCTAGTGCATTTGGATAAACACTGCAAATTCTTTTAGTGGCCTAGATGAAATTCATAGAGCATACAATGATGGATATGACCCTCTTCAATTGTTTTGTCACTCATCTAAGTACATAATGACCTGGAAAAGAAATTACTATCATAATTTGAAAAATAATACCCAATTCATCTGGAAGAATATTTGTTTAATTTTTGGCGATGTTAAATACTCAATAAATAACACCTAAATTTAAGATATATAAAAACGACATTACTTTCCAGTACTGACTGCAATTCAGTTTTAAATTGCATTGGGTTAAACAATATTGAATATTTTTTTATATTCTCAGACTTGCTTTAATCAAAAGACTATTTTGTTTAAATGTCAAAATAGTTGTGTAATATCGTTTTTTTATACAAAATATATCCAGTATACAATATATGCAAATAAGTAGTGAAAAATTAATACTCTTTTTTTCATCTTATTTTTCACAGGTTTTGATAATTTTGCATTTTTCTACATGCGTGTTCAGTAACAGAATATAAAAGAATTTGCAATTTGAAAGAAAAGATTCTACAATAAATAAATAATAGTAGATATGAAAATCAAAAAACTGTGTTTAAACGTTGAAAAAAAATCTTATGCATATCAAGTAGCACAACACAGCAAGAAATATTTTGGTAAGGGAGGTAACTCTGTAAATAAAATACACATTTATGTCCCTTATAAGGTGTTAGCGTTTAGGAAGTGAGAGTGTCATAAGGAATCCACTACAATAATACGCCACGTGTATTTGTATATTTATTGTCCCCGACGGGAAAAAAGCTGGGCACTGTCATTCGCTATGTGTGTCTGTCGTCGTCGTGACTGTGTCTTTTTTCTCAATCGTTATTCCTTAATGTATTTCAATGAAATTGTGTATGTAGGCTTGTGGAGAGATTCTACCTTGGAATGGTGAGTTATGACCGATCCGATTGTTTGTTTACATTTTATAAGAAAAAACATTGATTATTGTTTACAATTAGGGAAAATGTTGCTGAAATTTGACTGTAATGTTGACAAGATCCCAGGTATTGAAAAATGGTGAGTTATGGTCGATCCGATTGTTTGTTTACATTTTCTATGTAAATAACCATATGTCAACATGCAAAAAAACTTTGGAACTGCTGAACCGATTAGAATGAAAATTGTTATTCAGGTTCTTGGGCACCTAATTACTGAAAATATATAACGTTTTTAAGAATGCTATGGTTTTAATTTAAAAAATCTGGTATCTCTGAGTTAACTGTCCTATTAAACAACTAATTGACCCCACCTCTCTCTCTCTCTCCCCCT
>VCCN01005374.1:2514625-2525144 GCA_006491835.1 Architeuthis dux | reverse complement strand
ATCACGCGTACAGGCCGAACCAATGGAGCTAGAAGGCTGAAAGTTTCGACATTTACTCCTTATTAAGTCTAGAAAAACTACCCCCACCTAAATACTTTTTTTTACAGGGGGTTTCAGTTTGCAGTGTAAGTTTATGCTAAATTGATCCCTTGATCCGTTTTTTGTTGAAAATTTGGAAATAATAGCTAATTACAAAAATAGACTTATGAATGGTCCCATCATTGTGAAATTGGGCCCTGTTGAGGGATATTAACACAAAAAATCATATTGGTAAAATTATTAGACCTTAACTTTAAATCACGCATGTAGTCTAATAATGTTTCTTTTTTCTTTTTTTAATTGCTTCATATAAAGAAGTATAGAATAAGGAACACTATACGTATGTGTGTGTTTGAGGTGGTGGGGGGGGGGAGAATACTACATACTCAAAATGATGATAAGCATTTGAGTGACCGCGCATGATAAGTTCCCAACGCACCATTGTTTAAGCTTGAACACTATGCATATAGTGTTTAAGCTTCAAAGTATTAAAAACAGAGCATTGTAGCTCTAAAAATAACGAAAATATCAACTTTTAAAAATGGTATGTTGGCCACTCATTTATTCAGTAGGAGTTGTGTTTATAGTGTGGATGTGAGGGAATCCGACAGAATGATGGGTATGGTTAGACAATGTGGAAAAGGAAAAAGAGTGAGACAAGCTTGTTACATCTCAAACATGTTTATTATCACGAGGATAAATCTTTATGCATTTCGTCGCGGCTAGCGACGTCTTCAGAAGAAAGTTGAACATGGCAGAAGTCCTGCAATTATCCGTGTGGCGTGCATCTAGCGATCCTGGATATGTGTGCTGTGTCTGTCATCCATCTCATATGTAGTGGCTGAGACTGTTTTGTGTGTTTTTATGCCACATATCTCTGGTTTGTATGTGTGTGAGGTGGGAGTTACTTTTCTAGGAGGGGTCAATGTGTGGTGGGGGGAGCTAGGGTGTTTGAGTAGGAGTTGTAGAAACACATTTCTCTAATCTTAGTTTTATGATGATAAATGTTGTGCGTCTAGCCCAACGTGACGTTTAACAAATAAGCTAGTAAACTAAAGTCAACCAATTTGCTAATATAATGAGTTCGATCCTCACTGAATACCCAATTATAGTGTCCTTGTGCTAAACTAAGCTAACCTAGTCTGCTTGGTCTGGCACAATAGCACAAAGAGGATCGAACTCACTTCGTTAGCTAATGATCTACCAGACTAGCTTACTAACCATCGCACAAGCTTAATAAATATAAAGGAAGCCGTTTATTATAATCACGGATAATGTTATCAAACGGTTATTGTTATCAAAATCAGTCGGTCCCAAATACTTTATTTTAAATTGACTAAAAATTTCATATACAATTTATATTCATTTTTATACTTTTTTGTAATGTAAACTTGTTTATAACAATGAATTTAATAACATAACAATGAATGTAAATTGTTCCAATTTTGTATCCTTTGCTTAATGTTATCGGCGGTTTATTGTTATCTAAAAGACCCTGCCACAAAGTGATCACAGTAAGCAGCTTCCGCTGTATACAAATACATCCTTCCCTTTTGCATTCATTGATGTTTTAACTCAGTGTTTCCAAAACCTTTTCAGACTACCGCCCACTTTTAGAGCATATCTTTCATCAGCGCACCCCACGCCCAATTTTAGACCATTTCTTTCATCAGCGCCCACCACGCCCACGTTTAGAGCATATCTTTCATCAGCGCCCACCACGCCCACTTTTAGAGCATATCTTTCATCAGCGATCACCCACCCAGCCACACAAACGTAAAATCGGTAAAAAATGATACATCGAAAATGAATTTTTTTATTCTTTGTCCCTCACCACACCTGTCTTGCAACGTCCCCTACCGCCCGGTGCCATCCAGCGCCCGTACCACCCCCCTCAATTCCGACGCCCCCTTCCCCCCTCACTTCCAATTTTAACTGCTTACTGTCTTGTCATATGACTAGATTTTATTATAACCCGCTTGCAAAAAAAAACAGGAAACAGTTATTATTCAAAAGAAGAAAAAAAACCCAGACGATCCTGTACTTCTGGCCCCGAAACAAAAGTCGTCTTTGTTGTAATGTTGTTATACAGGGAAATTCACATATCACGACACATTTTCCCAGTAAAACCCGCTTAGTACTCGCCTAGGGCCAAATTGAACAACGGACAAATTTACATAAATGTGAACTTGTCTATATTTGGAGACGGACACAGTTTAGCCATCTTTGTCGTTAGACACAAGAGTGCCTTTCAGGACACAAGTGTCTTTCAGGACACTACCGGTTATATTATGATAACCGGATCTCTTTGTAACCAACCAGACTTAAAATTATTTGGCTTTGACTTATCATTCTTCATGTGGGTCTCACTTGATGTCCTTTGCAATTCACTAGACAAATACGTATCTATTCTTTCATCACTATGATCATTAAATATTGCCTCTTGAAACAATTGTTTTAATGTATCCAAACAACTGCTTAGATTCTCGAGCAGATATCTCAATCCAAGAGAGGTATTTTTCTATTTCTTGGTTTCAAGACGCCCACGTTAATAGTTACGACCGGATACGAATTTAGTAGATTAGAAAGGCAGAAATGAAAAAGTGGCCTGGATAAGGATGTAAAAATCATTGAGAGGTAGAGAATGTCAACCCACCTAGTTAGTTAGTACACAGGGTGGGGCATATGGTTAGGTAGGATGATATCAAAGTTTTCTTTCAAAAATGGCCATTTTTAACTCTTGATTTCCCCAAAATAGATGATCTTAGGGGTGGGAAAAGAAATGAAGTATTTGATGTGTTCTACAGGATAAAATGATAAAAATTTACATATATCGACGGTAAGGGGTCAACAGGGGTCCAAAAGTTCAAATGCTCCTTTACCCCCAAAACTCAGGTCCTTTTTCAGGAGGACCCCCAGATCTCAATTTCTGGTATAAATTTAGCGAAACTTTCACCAGCATGTAGACATATACAGATAGACTTCGGAAAGTTTTGAGCATGATAGGTCAATTAGGGAGTGAGTACTTGTACCATTCTTTTATCATGAAACTAATTTCAGCATATGACCACACAGACTACTTTCCGTGGGGTACAGTGTATCTGGCTGATATGCAAAATCTTGTCAACACAGCACCAGAATCACATGCAGAATTCCTGGTAGGACGGTTCTCAATAAAGAGAACAGATAGCCAATTCTGCTAAGTACCTTGTGATCAGGCTCTGGAGCATATCAATCGTGTAGCCAAGGTCAGTGGTGGAATTGTGGGTATATCCCACATTGAATCGACAAGGGAGAGATGGTGTTTAACATATAATGAACGTTCCCGCATCGCCGATGATACCCTTGCTCTCTACCACCTACAGCAGATGGGCACCAATGATGACTTAAGCCGCAGGGACACCGGTCCAGCTGGCATACGACGAAATGACATGTAGAACCGAAGAGCTCGCGTGTTTGCCAACAGGTGACGTGGCCCGTGATGATGTGAGGAATGAGCCACTCTCCGTCGAAAAGATGGGTGTTAGTCCGAAACTTCGTCAAAGCACATCTCGCTGAACAGTCTACAGACTTTCATTCAAGGATTCCACAAAACAAAGCTCAAACTCTAGCAACAATATACACAGTGAAAGTCCAAAAGGGCAAAATGATTGAAGTCAAAGCAGAAAGAGACATTTTCAGTCCGTTACTCAGAGCCTCAGAAAGCGGGAAGGATGTTAACTTGGAGAACATTGCAAAAAGCATCACAAACTTCTGTCTGCCACGAAGACATCGGACTTCGCAGACATCCTCACTGAGAAAACAACTGTCAAATCAACAGCTCCTATACCAAACAGTGAGGTCCCGTTTGTCTCCTGATTAACGGACCAGCCCTCATTCAAGCCATTGGTAAGCCAGAAAAGGCCAATACATTTGGAGACCTGGCAGATGTTAGATATCATGTGCGAAACTAACGCACATGTATATGTTGTTATATCTGCATACGAAAGCAGCTCGCCCGAATAAACGAGCAGTTCCGTAACTAACACAAGCGTGTCCCTGTTGTTCATTCTTTAACGTGCTGGCTGACTTCCCATCCGATGAAATCTGCCTAGGATCTAACAAATTGGCGACAAAGATTTTGTGAATTACGAACTCCGAGACCAGCGTAACTGGTAAATAACTTACAACGAAAACTTATTTTGACTCTACGAACTGTTATTAAAGAGAAACAGTGACACGTGGGAAAATATTTAAAAAAAACAAAATGGCATGGAACCTTGCGATGAATCGACCGGAGATTTTTCATCTTACGTTGAGCGACTCGAGAACACGTTCGGGTCGAGCAGGTGTAATGAGACCCATAAGAAGGGCGATCGATTCCAAAGATGTGAAGTTATCCCAGTCCATCAGTCATTCGAAGAACAAAGCATAGTTAGCTTCATTTTTGAGTAGTGAACTTATCCGAAATACCAATGATCGTGGGTGGGGTGAAAGGGTCACATCATTCTGACCTCGCATTGAATTAAAGCATTTGTAATATGTACATTGTCACTCAAGTACGGATAGTCAGCATTATATATTTTCTACATTAATGCTGCCTGCTTAAATATGCAGAAATTAGTTTCATGGTAAAAAAGGGTACAAGTTGAAACCCCCAGTACTCACTCCCTAATTGACCTATCATGCTCAAAACTTTCGCAAATCTATCTGTATATGTCTATATGCTGGTGAATGGTAACGTTTCGCTAAATTTATACCAGAAATTGAGATTTGGGGGTCCTCCTGAAAAAAGGACACGAGTTTTGGGGGTAAAGCGACATTTGAGCTTTTGGACACCCGTTGACCACTTACAGTCGATATTTGTAATTCTTTATCATTTTATCCTGTAGAGCACACCAAGTACTTCATTTTACGTGGTTTGTGCAACCTCAGCATCAGAAATAAGTATTTTATAAGCAATTCTTCTTTTCCTACCCCTGCGATCATCTATTTTGGGGAAATCGCGTTTTGACAGGAAAAGGGGTAACAATGGCCATTCTTTTTAAAAAAAACAAACATTGCTGTTATCCTTCCTAGCCATATGCCCTGCCTCTGCCTCTCTACTAGTTGACATAGATAGTAGCTGAGTGAGTACTTTGGCAAACAGCTCTCCCACAAGTATCTTACCTGCCCAAACAGTAGCTGCAAAATCTGTTACCCTCTTAGTCAAACTTGACAGGGACCAATAACAATCATTCCCAAAGCCTGAATGAAGCGTGTCACCGCCCTTTCCCTACTCCTAGCGATTCTAGGCTCCTAGGAGCCACATATTTATATCGTGGCATACTAGAATTTTACTAGTTATCCGTGAGAAAAGAAAAAGTGGAGGGAAAAGAAGAGGGGGAAGAGGCCGGCTTTCAAAGAGGAGGAATAGAAGAGGGGGGAGCCGTGCGTGACTGGGTTTCCCAATAAAAATGGTTTCCGATTTCATTCGGATTCTAAACGAAGAAGAAGAAGAAGAAGAAGAAGAAGAAGAAGAAGAAGAAGAAGAAGAAGAAGAAGAAGAAGAAGAAGAAGAAGAAGAAGTGGTGGTGGTAGTTGTGGTAGTAGTTGCAGGAGGAAGAGAATGATGAGGATGGTTCACCCGCAGGTCTGGACCAAGTTTCATAATTCAACAGGATACGGTTGAGAAAATTGATATTTAACATAGTAGGGACCGACCGTCAGACAGACGTGTCTTATAGAGATGCGTGGACGCATCTAAAAAATATGCTTTTGTTACGTGTTTTGCTCAGGTGTCTTGGAGGTACAGCAGAAAGTTAATTCAAAATAAAAGGAGACGTATGAAAGGATGCCGTCATTGAAGTATTGTCATTATTCTTTGAAATATTCGGGATAGTATCCTCAACATTGTTGTTTGAATCATTACGTTTTGGCTGATGTGCTCTAAAGCTTTCTTAGTGTGGGTTATAGTTCAAAGATCAAGCGTTGTCATTATTCGATCAATTATTTGGATTATAATCCTGATCTTTGTTGTATTTAACGTTTTGACCAATGATTAAAATATAGCACGAATTTTTGCCACTCGTAATTTGTTCTAAATCAATTTTTAGCGAAAGTTGGAAAGTTGGAAAGTTGAATAAAAAATGTTGTTCAAAAGTTAAAGGTTGAGAAAAACACTTGAGGAAGGCCGGGGAACCCATTAGTTGAAATGCAGTTATCAAAACAACAAAGATATGGTTACTAGTTCCAATAAGTATTGGGGTCACGTAAGAAGGTCTTTCAATTAAAGAAATGTGGGTATAAAACATATATTTAAAAAAGGGGGACTGGCTATAGTAAGCTCGGGGGTTCAATGGTTGCTTGATGAAAATAATTACCAAGAAAACAATATAATTATTTTAAACGCTTGTAAAATTCACATTCCCTGCAGTTTATCTCCCATATTGTAAGCGCTCATTCTCTCCACCTAAGTAGTCTGGAACTTGTAAAATTGGAAGTTCTCTCAAGTTGTAAACTAGAAGGCACCCAGAGAGCGCCATACACTAATTAAAAACTGAATGAAAATCAGTTCATATATAGTTACGATGAAGGGAAGGTAATTGTGCAAGTTTCGATTTTCCATTCTTCATATATGAAAACATATCTCTCAATCTAAAGACATTCCATGATCCGTCCCCAAATTTGATCAATTCTTCCTTAGCCCGTGGTCCACCTTTCCACAAAATGTCATTGAAATTCATTGAGAACTTTTAGAGATATTGTGTGGGCACACGAGTGTATAGATATATCTCTTCCAACTTCGTTGGCAGAGGTAAATAACGACTAGTAAACCAAAAATGATCATAGAATTTGACAGGCTGATTGTCCCCAATGTATTATTGACCCTAAAGTTAGTAAGGTGTTGATGTTTATACCACGTGATCCAATTATTACCTTTCCCGTTTCAAAAATGGCTGCCGCTCTAGCTCTAGCATAACAGACGCTGAGGACGAATTTCAAATCAAAGAAGCAGACGACAATAACACTAACCCTAAAAAACACTAACTATGCAGCTGGAGTGGCAGCCATTTTGAAACAGGAAAGGTAACAATAGCCCCACATGAATCTTTCTTTTCTTTCTCTATAAGTTTTAAAGTAGCTAACAATTTCAATGACTGAACTAGAAAGCACTCAGAGAGCGCATACCTCTACCAACACCATACACTAACTAAAATCCGAATACAAATGAAACAAAAACATTTTTAAACAAGGGAGAGAACATTAAACGTACAAATATTTAGTTACTTGCCTTAAAAAGTAAATCTACCCCTCTTTATAAAGTGTTCGTTTTTAACCTCTTTCCCTGCAGAATAATATAAATATCTCTTAATCGGAAACAAATTCCTGACCCCCCACCCACTAAATTTCATCAATTCTTCCATGGCACACGGTCAACTCTTCCACACAATCTCATTGAAATTCCTTGAGAACTTTTGGAAATATCGCGTGGACACACAGATGAACAGACAGACGGACAGACACGAGTGGGCAGGGTTAAAAAAGGGAACTTAAGTTTCTTTTAAAAAATACCTTTTATAATCAGTAATGACATTATTATTAGGTGCCTAATTGCCGTCTCCCGCTCTTATTAGGAACCCCCGTTAATTAATATTTGAGAGTACATCTCTCTACTCTCTCCTACCAAATAGTTGGGGGTGTGGGGGACAACTACAGATTTGTCAAATGTCAATTTATGCGGGGGGGGGGGTGCTTGGTTGAACTAATTGTGTTTATAAACACAATTAGTTTAACCGAGTTTAGTTGTATCCGCTAAATTCAGCGATTTTAAAATTGTGTACCACCAAAAGACTTTTCAGTTTAATTTTTCTTTGAAAACAAAAGGATTTTCTTGTTCCTGTCAATACTGTACGTTTTTACTTCCCATGTGCCCACACCCCATCCCTACTATAAATCTTTCTCAACCGACTTTGTTTTGTTCGGATCCTACTAAATTGTGTCGGTGGCCATAGTTTTTTACCACCGACTTATCCCCCACCACCCGCTTATTAAATTGTGGCAGATTTCCCAACCTCTCTGCTTATTCCGGCCTTCCCGGAAATTCAGCACCGAAGAGTAGTTTCACAGAGTATGAAAATATGTTCGATAAATACACTCGCGGAAAAATAACAAATATCAATTCAATGATTCTGTCTTTCTTTTAACAACGAGAGAGGGGGGGCATTATAAATGAAAGAATGTCCGATAGAAATCTTTAGACAAAAGTAAACTTGACTTCTTTAGAATTCGTACTAAAAAAGACATCACGTGTTGTCAACCCAAACACAAACAAATAAACATACAGACTGTTACACCGTTGAAGAAAATAAACCTAAAAATTGTTCTCGCCAATTGTCTCTAATAACATTTTCCCACTATGAAAATTTAGTGTGTGAATATTTCGCAACAGGTTTGTATGCACTTCGTGGGACCCGTAGACCCTGCAACTGCCGGGTGCGGGGCGCAATCGGACTTTAAATCTTTTACTTTTGTGAGGGGTGCAAATTTAACAATTTGCGGGAGGGGCAGTCGGACCAAGCGCCGCCACTGATTCCATTTGTAATGGGAGTAACAGGTAAAACAGTACGTAAAACAATATTTTGTACTAAAATAAATGTCTAGCTTTACGAAATATTTTAAATCACACCAAACTAGAAATTCAATGCCATAAACCAAGCAATTGCTATGAAAAATAATTATAGGAAGCCTTAGTAAAGAGAAATATATTTTATTGTTATATTTTAGTATTTCCACGCTGTTTACTAGTGGCCATAGCGTGGTGGTCTAAGTAGTTGCGATGAAAAGCAATTGAAATTAAGATGAAAGTCAATCTGTTGCCCCCGTGTCGCACGATACATGAAAAGACTGGTTTATACCAAACAATTTGGGAGAGGTAATGCTCGTGCAGTATTCTGATCTAGGAGCATTACCTATTTTTTCTACCCTAATCACACAGCTTAGAGTGTACTCAATTAGCTGCCGAGTGCACAGGGAAATTTGTCCTAATGAAGAGTTTTCCACAGTCTTCGCTCATAACGGGAATCGAACCCGGGAACTTCTGCATGAGACAATGATTTCTGACTCCATTTCTCGAACGATCCATGGAGATGTGTGTGTGTTTTTTTACGAGAGCCGGATGCTAGACAGACACCCAAGATGGACGGCCTTACAGGGCTCCAAATGCCCTACTATTTACTCATAGCTGCCCCCATCTGGGGGAGAAGTGGACCCCTGCCTTTCCCAAAGTGAACTCAAACTTTCCCGGCCGGAATTTGAACTCGGTTCGCCTATTCTCTTCTCTATGTAGTTAACTGTTAGGCCACCTGCACTATGAAAGAAATACTAGTAAAAATATTAATAATATTTTATCGTTATTTCGTTATTTCGTAAATAATGTCCTAACACATCATCGATCATTATATCATTATGTGAATCCAATCATTATTTGATTGAATGAATATTTGAGAATTCCTTGCAATGCAATGAAATTGAATAAAAATAACTATTCCAATTGAGGGCTGGGTTCACCTTATAGCTCTTAGAGCCACTCATACGATATAAACAAAGCTTTTTAAGTCTAAAACCTTGCTCTATTGAAATAATATGTCAGGCGGTATTTAGTAAAAAATAAACTGTCAAACAATAATTAGTAGAATAATCTGTCGGGTGGTAATTAGTAAAATTGTCGAAATTTCAGACCCAGACTTAAAAAGGGCTGTCGGCAGTAATTAGGATAAAAAAGAATGGCGATGACAGAAAATTACTTTCATGAAACTAAATTATTTATTAACCAACCAAAGTTTTCACTTATCTCTTGCCTTAACAATGAATCTGGAATAAAGCTATTACATCTTTGGAGTACCTGATGAGGAATGAACTTGTGATAATTGCCTTTTTCTTATTACATATTCCGCACTATATATATTTCTTGAAGTGACCATGTATACTTTTTGAATAAACTTTGCATATTTTCAGCATGATGTATTTACAAATACGTATCTAGTATAATGTTCAAGAGGCATTGCTCACTGGTAGAGCACTGGATTTAAGTATCTGCTTACAGAGAACGTAGAAAGATTTAAGGAAGCTATTGTTGCGTTGTTGGAGAGCCTCCTGCCCACGAATATGTACTTTAATGTGCATTGAAGTCCTTTCACTTGTATTTACAAAACTTTAGTAAAATATTTTTTAAAAACAAACAAAATATGATGTTTCTAATTTTATTTTGTTACTGATATTGTTGGCTTTAGACTTTACTTTGTTGGCTTTAGATTTACTTTGTTGGCTTTAGACTTTATTTTGTTGGCTTTAAACTTTACTTTGTAGAATTTAGACTTTATTTTGTTGGCTTTAAACTTTACTTTGTTGACTTTAGACTTTATTTTGTTGGCTTTAGACTTTACTTTGTTAGCTTTAGACTTTACTTTGTTGACTTTATACTTTATTTTGTTGGCTTTAGACTTTACTTTGTTGACTTTAG
>VCCN01005374.1:2473233-2494378 GCA_006491835.1 Architeuthis dux | reverse complement strand
AAATATACCCGAACAAAGGACTTACATATTTACACACATACACACAGACAATTTTACATATGCACACACGCACACAAACTAAATTTCAACACTTAAATAAATGAATAAAAATGTTCGTCTCTTTCAGGATTGTCTTTTCGTCTGACTCTCGTTGCTAATTCCTTTTCCTGCCATTGATCGTATCTAAATGTAGTCAATTTCAACCCACCTTTTAAAAACCAGTATTATGGAGAAATCTATATGCATTCAAGCCGGCGCGCCACAAAATCATCCCTCAACAAGAAGGCCGAATTCTCATCTTTCCCTCCACAAATCTTCCGGGCGCTGGCAACAACTTAACCCTCCATAATACCATTTGTTTACATGGAGTCGTTTGCACGGATCCCAGTTTATGACTAATTGCTAAAATATCTTAACGTGTTAAAATAATTAGGGCAGTGCCCGTTCCAAAGGTGCATGCTTCTGAAGGGACCGGACTTTATGGTGTGTGGAGCTCTGCCATTGTCATGTAAAATAATGTGCCGTCCGTCGTACGAAACTACGACTTCGAAGTATTTCGGTTACTTCTCTTCAGTGTTGCCAATTTAGATATTGTATATCTAAATTTAGATAATTCTAAAGAGCGAAAGTCAAGGGAGATAATTTATATAAACTATGAAGAAAGTTCTATAATTTTTAATGTTTTACTTATTTTTATTAGACTTCTCGAGAACCGCTGATCAAACAAACTTCAAAATCGACACTGCCCTGCTTTGACTAATATATCATGTGTGTTGAACATTATTTTCAACAGAAAATTAAGACAAGACAAAAGTTGTTAGACAGAACTCGTACAAAAGACACTTCTATTTTCGCTATGACTCGATCCGATATGAAATCTTTCCTTTTTACACATTTCAGCGACCCTCAATGAGGACATAAGTAAATATTATCCAATCGTAATTAAAGAAAAGTCTGTTTCTCTTTACATCCTCTCAATTTCGATCCACTCCCTTTCAACTCCCAGAGTTTTTATCAGTCTGTCAATGTTTGTTTTCCTTTTCACTTCATTATCTCTTTTAGGAGTCATACACCTACATGAATGAGTACAAAGAAAACTTTATGATTCATTTTTGACTAATACTTTTTTTTCATCTTAAATTTTTTAGTGGCTTTTTATCGCAACTTTACTCGGGACCAGTCAAGTCTCTTGCACTCCACCACAACGATTTTTGTTGAAACCTGTTTTCTACCGCATTTTCGTTTGAGAAATATTTTCCCCACTCAGTTTTACCGCGTGTAAATACGAAATATGAATATTTGGTTTGTAAAATCTTGAAAACATTTCCGGCATCCTTGCCCTTGCTTCTTATAAACTAGCTTTTATGCAAATAAGTGATTTCTATAAATTTCAGTAGGTTTGCTTAATATAAGACATTCGGTTGCTCAGGGCTGAGGATGAAATTTTAATCAAATCTTTTGACTATTTTCCAAAATATCAGCTCTTTCAAAAACATTGTGCAAGAAAAAGGGGTTTGCCCTCATAAGCATTTTAAGTATATAATGATCAGGTAGGGTCTGGCCAATTTTGACAAATTTATATTCAAAGTCAAACAACTCAGACAGACCCGAAAAAGTAAATTGCTTATATAAATAAAAACGTGTAAAGGTTAGGTACTTGATCATGGAAATATCGTATAATAGGCATATATATTTATCTTGAACAAAAGTATCGGATAAATGAGTTTTACTCTCTCGACTTATATGTTGTGTTAAAAAGAATTATCTTATCAAGAGAGAGAGTGGGGTGGTTCTGATATTTTTATTTTCACTTACACTTCGATATACTTACCTTAGTTTAAAGAAAAATTGCAATGATTCATGTTGTGTTGTGTATGTTTTGTATCAACATTTAGTGCTCAAAATGCTATTTCCAAGCGTTTACAAGGGTCAAAAATCAAAATCAAAACTTCCTCTGGAGCTCACAGCACCCCCGACCCCCACAGCTGATTTACTCGCATACTTCGTACGCACGAATGATACCTCCCGCATTTTAAATTATTAGCTGAATTTTTATCTGAAACTTTCACTGTATAATCTTTTATCTATGGGATTAATATTCGCCTCTGAATTAAGTGCATTGACAAGGAAGGAGATTATGTTGAAAAATAAATATATTTGTTGTGTAAAATAAATGCTTTTTTTCATCATTAGGATGTGTACTTATTGATCTACCTGCGTATGTGTGCGTGTGTATTTGTATGTGTGTGTGTGTGTTTACGGTGGGAAAAAGACTTCAGTGAATAACACTGACAAAACAGCCGACAACGTGCCTGTAAAAGATCAAATAAAGTTTCCCATGTGAAATTCTGTCCCAATTGAGCAATAAAATATCCTTTATACAATCGTTTCTAACTGGTCATTGAAATAATTTTCTAAAACGCAAGAACATTCAACTGAAGTCATTGCATAAAAACGAAAAGAGATTTCAATTGTGCAAACGTTTATTACCGAATATGTTCTTGAAAACCATGATTAATTTTTACTAGTATTTTCTTTCATCTTAAATTTGTAATAGTTGCTTTTTATCGCAACTTTACTCAGGCCATCAATCTACAGCGGCGAGTAAAAAAACTCAGATCGGAAATAAAGAATGAAGAATAATCTCTAGGCGAGATTCGAACTTGCGATAAAAAGAAACTATAAAATATTTCAGACGTCAGAAAATACGAGTCAAAAATTCATAATGCTTCATCTGATAAAAATAAATATAATGTTCTTAAAACATTAATATAATGTTCTTAAAAAACTTATCAAATTCTATTTCTTATTTTATTTCCAGGATTTACGCTACATTTCTGGAACAATTATTTCTAAGAATAATAATAAGATTAATGAATAACCTTTATTTGCCCATTCCTTTTAATTAAATTTCTTTAATTTCGTTTCTCTCTATTCACCTTCATTTTATTCTATAGTTTTATTCTATTTTATTCTATTTTATGAAATTGAACACATTCAATCGCCCATAAATAAGTAGGCACCGACCACTTTTTAATAGAAAGTTAATTGTCTTCTAAAGCAAACATAGCTGGATTGTATTATTTCTAGTGGAACATTACACAATCAAAACAGATATTATCAGGTATTATTTATGACCAAACACTACAACATTGAAACTCTGTTGCCAAAAATATTTTTTCGTAGTGTTGTATTCATCTTTGAACGGCAACATATTCATATTTTTGGCAACAGAGTTTCAATGCTGTAGAGTTTGGTCATAAATAATACCTGATAATATCAGTTTTTATTATGTTCTACTAGAAATAATAAAATCCTGCTAGGTTTGGTTTAGAAGAAAATTAATTTTCTATAACATGGTTGGGGTGTATTTATTTATTGGCGATACTGTATGTATGTATGGTCGTTCTCCGCTTATACCCACATCGAGGGTGTGGCGGGGTTAGGTAAATACGGCCAACTGTTATTAAGACCCACTTCCGGCTTGCAAGTCCTGTCGAAACCTCGCTTACGGCAGTCGCCCGTCTAGGTACCGGCCAGGCTCGACGTTGTTCAACTTCGGTGATCTTACGGGAACACGTGTATTCAACGTGATTTGGTCGTAATCCTCGGGAAGAGGTTCCTCAAGTTCTTAGCGCTGAGACTTTGGGTACCATTTTTAAAGTCTTTGGAATGACTTGGCGGTGGATTGAACCACGGTCTACCGATCTGGAGGCGAGCATTCGACCTCTTGGCCACGTTGATCGGTCTAACACATTTAATATTTCTTCCCATCGGCATGTTCCAGTCCCAACAGTCAATGGCGAATCTTCCATGAGTCACATATTGGGAATTGCTTTCACTTGGTCCAACTCCTACCACAATTACTTTCAGCTGCTTTGTTCACCTAAGAAAAAATTAAAGAAAATATTATGCTGCGCCCGACACGTCTGCCGATTTGTCGGAGATCAGACCGCGTCGAATAAAGCATCAGTCCAGGAGCTTACGGCATGGTCTCGGACAGAAAGCCATCGAAAGTTTGATATTTTGATTCTACGCAAGAAATACAACTTTATATTTAAATAATCTGATATCTAGATTTTATTGAAGGCTAGAGAATGGATCGGTCGAAGCGTTGTGATAATAACAAAATGAATGAGATGAATAGTCCGAACAATTCTTGGAATGATAAATGAGCACGTTTTTTAAAAAGAAAACTCTAAATAAAGCGAACATCACTTTTGTTATGACGTACGATGAAGCAATAGATTTGATTTGAGACGGTCCAAGTGGTACAGGAAGTGACGCCAACGAAATCCAATTCTTTTGCTGGTAAACAAAAAGTACAAAAGTACGACAACCGATATTGACACTTTATGAGTTTGTAAAGACCTGTCTTAATACAACAACCACATCAATATCCCTGGTTTAATCCAATCGTTTTACCTTCCTAAAGTGAGTTTAGGGATTTCGTAATATACTAACAGTACTTTGAAATCAAACCAATTTTTTCATCTGGATGAGCACATGATAACGAGCATTATCAACACGCACCGGATATGGAACATAAATATAGTGCGCTGGGCCGCTTTTGGCCAGTTGGGTGCCCTAAGCATAATTGCTTAGTCGCATTTGTGTGTGGTTTTTTTTTTGGGGGGCTAAAAAACACACAAATGCGATCTTTAACCCGAGGAAATATATTTTACAAACTTTGCAAAGACAATAAAATAAACCAAAGAAAAATATATTAAAAATAAATATAAAATAAAATAAATATATACAAATAAGAAAGCAGAACTGTACAATTAATCACACAAAAAAAGAAAAGTCACAAAACTTTACAAACTCTGCAAAGAAAGATATTCAAGTATACAGGCATTTTTCAGCAGTTGTGACAGGCTCAACAGAGCTTCTCTAGCAGGCTGTCTCATCCTTAAACCTGTAATTTACTGAGCTGGTCAAAAAACAAAGTGCAGTTTAGGCCAGAAATTGGAGCTTTAGCTCTCACTGGGCTAAAATAATGATAAAAGCCAATAAAAAAATGTGCATACCACTTTTCTTTACAATATAAGGAACACAGCTTGCTGCCTAGTCTTTTAACAACCTCAGCCTTTAACAGCGCTCAGTGAATAGTCCCAGCAAACAAATTTGGCAATACTAGTATAGCATTAGGAGAGGAAAAGTAGAATATCAGTTTAAATGTAAGAAAATGTAAGTCAAAGTGGTAATCTGCAAAATCTGAGTCTTTTCTGTTTTGTTTTGGGGGTGTTTGCTTTGGTTTTTTTCTCATTTTCTGTTTGGGTGTGTTTGCTTTGTGTTTTTTCTCATTTTCTGTTGATGCAGTTCTAGTTTCTGTAGGTGGTGCTCTTTTCTCTGTCTGTGCAGATATGGTAGCTATCACTGCTCATGCTAACGACCCAGTTCTTCTTCTGTATTTGCTTCCAGAAACCTGTGTACCAGATGTAAGATCCCCATACACTGGCTGTTTAGAACAGAAAATGTAAAAGCTTTCATGCACTGGGTACATACTTCAGAGGTACTCGTCTCTGCATTTCCTGGTTGCAAAATCGTTAATTAGGTCATATGACAGCTTCTGAGCGAGTTCTGCATTGACACTGATGATAGCAAGACCACTTAAACGTTCCTGGGCCATTGATGAACGCAGGTATGTTTTGACGAGTTTAAGTTTTGAAAAGATTCGCTCAGCAGAGGCAACTGTAACTGGGAGAGTTAATGCAATCGTCAGAGCAACCCAGAGGTTTTAGGTAGAGGTCTTGAAGTTGGTTCTCATGCAGGAATGTCAGCATCTCCAGGGCAGTTGTTTGTGTTGATAGTTGTGGTAGGTTCATGATATCCTGTGCCATCCCAGATCCATCAACATCAGCTTTCCCCTTTGCAGTCAGCGTTTTCTGCACTTCAGTGCAATGCTTTTGCAAATCCTCCTTGGACATTCCTTGGACTTTGCTGAACTCAAAACAGCGTCTCCAACACTACAAAAGGAATGCGGGATCCCTTCAACTTATTAAGAATGACATTGGACAGACTGAGGCCAGTTGTTTCAACCACATCCACATACCCAAGGAAGTATTCCTTGATGACTGGTCTTGGCTCCAAACAGACAATCGGCACAATGATTGACATCTGCTCTATGTGGCTTAAATCTGGTGTACAGTCAAGAGAGAGAGAGAGAGAGATGGTCATTAACCCTTTGAGGACATCACGCCACCTTTTCTTTTCTGCCTCTAGTAATGTCAACTCCTGTTGGTTTATTGTCATGTTCTTCTTTAGCCAACTGAGCATGCATTTTTTATGGTCTGGGCTACATTCATGGGCCCTGTTGTTTATGTTTGTCTAAACTCAGATTGTCTATGTTTGTCTAAGCCAGTGGTTCCCAACCTTTTTTGCTTGATGCTTCCCAAAAAGTAATGTCCCCCTTACAATAAAAAAAGTTTTTTAATTATATATAATGTGGCACATCTCCTATGCTTTTGCATATGTATAATTAAATTCATGCCCATCAACCAAATCGTGCGTTGATCAATTCCCCTTACTATAGTAATTTGATCAATTCCCCTTACAAAACCTTATAAAACAGATGTAATGTTGAAAAGGTATAATAATACATTATTAAATTCAGGAATTTACCAAAATTCTGGAATTTACCAAAATTCTGGAATTTACCAAAATTCAGGAATTTACCAAAATTTACCAAAATTCAGGTTGAAGATCCAAACACGAGGCAAGGCAAGGAAGGGAGTGAGGTTGTCGGTTTCATAAGATAAATGATAATAGACGGGAGAGGACTCATATTGTGAAAATAGCAATATATAAATGTTATATACATTTAACAAGGGAAACGATTCTCAGTAGATTGGATCAGGCCTTCTCACCAAGGGTGGGGGGTTTAAAAGTTGGAACCTTACATAGGTCGGCAATAGAAGTCGTGTTTATTTCACAGTAATAAGTAATACTGTTAATACATCTTAATAAAATAAATGTTGACGATATCGTGTAACATATTCCGAATGTATCCTTTGCCGCTCCCGCCCCCCTGCAAAAGTGGAAGCGGACGTCAATGGTTACCAACTAACCTTTTCCACAAGTAGTTTGAAGATCAAAAGGCAACGCAAGGAAAGTTGTCGGTCAACGCGATGAGAGGGGTGGGGGCACCAAAATTCATTTTAATACTTATAATATAATACATATGTATATCTTGAATTACTTTGCTTATAGTTGTCTGATGGTGCCTATTGTAATTATATGAATCATGATCTTTTAAAAGATTGATGGGCTGCTTTGGTACCCCTTCAGGTACGTGATACTATGTTCCTTATATACTACTACGTGCCTTATGTACTAACCACTGTACTAACCACTGTGCAAAACAGACTGTTGATACTGGAACAGAAAAATGTGTCTGCAAGAGAGAGATGAAGTCACTGAACGTGAACGTCGTGGGACTACATTGCTCACTCGATCGCTCTCGCTGGAGACTGGAACAATTCTTGATATTAACTTTATGTTCTAATACCCATATCGGTAATCCCTACTTATACGTGGCCAAATTTCGGTTGGCTATAACATGGCTACATCGATTGTAAATGGCTATAAAGTGGCTACACCGATTGTAAGTTATAAAGTTTCTCACACTCGATGTTAAAAACGGTGCTCAATCTTTGTACGCCGTTTTAAACATCGAATGAGCGAGTGTGTTGGGTGTGTAGAATACACAATATAATTAATTTATTAAATTCTGTTTTTCTTTCATGAATTTTCCACACACTCGTCCACTCGATGTTAAAAACGGTGCACAAAAGCAGTGCGCCTTTTTTAACCACGTGTGAGAAAGTGTGTGGAAATTTAGAATCGGGATAGTCATTTTATAGCCAACCAAAATTTGACGACGTATAAGTAGGGATTACCCCCATTTCATATGGCCTCAAAATATTCCTGTAATTATTCAAATTTGAACATTTTCCCGGGGGCATACTGCACTCTGAAACCCCAGTTGTATGGACCCATTGCGCTTGCCAGAATCTGAGCCTACATTAATGGTCCGGTTTTGAGCTCCCAATTCACCCCCAGGGCACAGACAGTGTAGTTTGAGCAGCAGTATTGATGAAAAACTTGTAATAGGGCACGTACATTGATTTTCCATGTCAAATAGGCTACAAACCGGGTCTCACAACTGAAAATGTCCATAAAACATTTTAAAGGGTTATATTTCAGATGTATGCATTAACTTCTCCCCGCTTTTCTTCAGAATGGAAATATGAAGACAATCTAAGAGACATTTGGGGTGTCTGATTAATCATCTTATCCAACATTTAAGACAGCTATTTTCTACTGTGTTGTATATTTTAAGATTATGTTTTTCACGTGCAACGCCGGGTATCCCTGCTAGTTAAAAATAAATAGTTTTATATCTTCACACATGTATTTGCTACATTTTGGTCTCTCTCATTTGGACCATAACTGATAGTTGTAACCTTTGAGTATCACTTTTGTGTGGACTTAAAATCAGTTTCCATTCTACAGAAACGTGTAGTTATGAACGTTACCGAACCCTTTTTTCTTATAACGATCACACTAATTTAATTGCTTTAAAGAATACAATTCTATAAAAGTAGCTAAATGAAACAGTGATATAACAGTCTTATTTCTGCCTGGATTACTGAGATGTGGAATCTATTATATTATTTTACAATGGTCGATTTTCAGTTGAACCACTTCTTTTTTGATATTTTGATTTTACCCAGTGCCTAAAACGGTTCCAGTAGGCCCTAAATAGGCTCTATATATGTGTGAAACATTCACATGTGGTTTCCCCGTTCACAAAACATAAATGTTGGGACTGCTTTCGCACTCATCACGATAATAATGATTTGATTTCCATCTATTTTTATATAATACTAAAAGTCTGATTCACCCAACCAAATTTGGCATGCATACTCAATGGGCCTAGGGGAAGGTTTTAAAGTAAAATATATACGACACCACATGGCCAACTAGTTACCATTATTATACGTTAATCTATTCGTAGTAGTGTCCTCATCTTGCTTATTATAGTCACAACGTTTCGGATGTTGTATCCTCCAACCTTCTTCAGGTGTCTATCGTATTCGGTAACCTTCTCAGAATTTGGAACTGATTCAATCCACGTGGCTAGATTGTTCTGTTGTCCGTGCTAAAAATGTCTCGTATCACTTAGGCTTTTCTTGTCAATTTGTCCTTGCTGTGTCGCTTTTTGTTTCTTTTTTTTACTGAACCAGACTATATGACCTCCACTGCCTGTACCATGGATTGAACACACCACCACCAGGTAACTAAATTCACTCAACCAACACTTTTATCCACTAAGCTATGGTCCAGTAGGACAGTGGGGTGGGTACAACTTACCCACGTGCATTGAATAAAGAGTTCGATTCGAAACTCAATGCGACAGAAACCCGAAGAAGGCTAGGAGTACAACGGCCGAAACGTTGTGATCATAACAACCAAAATGAGGATACTAGTCCGAATAGATTGCAGTGGTTCCCAAACGTTTCTCTCTCTCACATTCTCTCTTACCTTGTGGGGATCCGCGGCGCAAACTTTGGGAAACACTAGAATAATGTATAACAATCTTATTGTTTAAAAATCTCCTGATACGGCAGCATCCGCCAGTGGCATGACGTTTTATTAAAAGATTGGGAGTGAAAGAAATGTTTCGGTTTATCACATGCCGTTATAAATAGACTGCACTACCCGCCCAGATTTTCTGGCATTGTAGGAAGCTTTTAAAGAAGGGCGGTCTTCACCAAAAACATAATCATGTCTTTTTTTTTCCTTTGGCAACATCAACGAATTCTTTATTTCTTAGTTATTTATAACGGTCCATTGTAACTCACCAACTGCTTTTACACCCAGCAAGTTCATTTTGCTGGGTGTTTGTTCGGTGTTTGCTTTGCATATAGGTCTTTGAAACAAGACTTGTTCCAAAAGTTGTCAGGAAAAAAAATGAAGACCAGAGAATGTATCAACCAAAAAAGAAGATCACTTGATAGTTGTAGTTTTTATCCTCATTTTTCATTGCTTTTAAAAGTGTTTCGATCGTTTAGTTTTCAAAAAATAATATAGCATCAAGGTACGATAATATCTCATTTCAATACTTTAGACGTTAATATTATGTTGAAACAACCGTTGAGTCATAATGATTAGAGGCATTTAACATTTTATATGAACAAGAACGTTTAAAATCTTTCTCCGGCTTTAGACTAGGATCCATTTGCCTCTGCATAGGGGCGGAATGTGACACAAAGTCTTTTTTTAATGAGGAGGCCCACACACTTCTGCATGAGAGATTTGACCAGAAAGTGACCAGTTCCAACGAATTTTGCCACAGACGTCAGGTCATGCTCACTGGCCTTTTAGTGCAATGGAGAGGTGTTGCCTGTGAGACGGAACCCCAGGAACCAAAATTCTATACTTATTTTATAGTTTTCCGGGCACGAATGACCTGAAAACCCCAGTTATGTCAGGTAAGTAAGACACGTTTTAAAACACTGAAACAACGAATCTCTGGTAAATATTTGTATCTTTGATTTAAAAAAATATTTCTCAAAAAACAAAACAAACAGATTTCATGAAGATACAGTTTGAATGCCATTACGCTTGTGACGCATATTAGAACAATTCAACAGTGAAAACATTTTTAGAAGATTGAATTCGCTCTCATGGAGCTACACAAGACACGCACTCTAAACAAAGGACTGCGCAGGGCCGGCCTGTCCACTAAGCGTACCCAGGCTGTTTTATGACAAGCTTTTCATTTTCATTACGAGTCAATGATTTTGTACCTCTTTAAGCTCTTTATCGTAACATTTATACACAGTACTAGTTTTTTCTGCGAAATACGTGTCAACATGGGCGGAAGGATACATTCAGGATATATCTTAGCAGCAACCCTGTTACCAGCGAAGAATAATACCATCTTTTTATATGGGTACATTAAGTTGGGCTTACATAAAACAATTGTATCCTTTATTGACTATAAGAGAATGTGAGAAGGCCTGATGCAGGGGGTGGGGCAAATGCCCCGTTTGACACCCTTCTCCCAGCGGACGCCCATGCGTATCAATACTATTAAGAGGCACTTGTATTGTGGATGAGTAATCAAAACGAATGCCCACCTTTGTTCTGCGCACAAACGGCATTGCTGATTTGTAAGTTGGAATAAGAGATTGGCGCATATATGAAAATAAATAAAGCATAAGAACCCGAAGATATGACGTAGAGGTGCGTGTGTGGCGGAATGCGTTCATGTGTGTGT
The DNA here is from genome assembly GCA_006491835.1 of Architeuthis dux. Classification (NCBI taxonomy): domain Eukaryota; kingdom Metazoa; phylum Mollusca; class Cephalopoda; order Oegopsida; family Architeuthidae; genus Architeuthis; species Architeuthis dux. Next base: position 2,483,088 of record VCCN01005374.1, on the reverse strand, counting down.
GGAGGGGGGACAGAGAGAGATAAAGAGACGTAGAAATAGAGAGAGAGAGAGAGAGAGAGAGAGAGAGAGATGGGGGATGAAAAAGAGTTATTTACTTTTTTGAGAATTGAGTTAGATATGCAAGGTTACGGAACAGGAATGATTTGCAAATCTGGTGGTTAAACGCAAGGTATCAAAAGAAAATTGCAACGTAAGCCTTCGGCTCAGCTTTGATCAAATGAAATTGAAATGATGTTTCCCAGAGTGTAACGAACGCAGTCATTGGAGAGACACCTGTATTGTAGATGGGCAATTAAAACGATTGCCACCTTTGTTCTGGCCACAAACGGAATCGCTGGATTGTAACTTGGCATAGGAGATTGGCACCCATATGAAAATCAAGTTTAGTTCTGATTCAACCATCAAAAATAGTCGGCATAACATTTCGTTGATTGGACATTCAGTTAATTTAATACAGACCAGTAGTTCTCAAACTGTGTGGCGCGGCACACAAGTCTGCCGTAACAAGTGTGTCGCCGTAAATTCTTCCAAATATACAAACATGTATTTCGAGCATTAAACGTCTCCAGTACGGGCGTTGTGTCAGTCGCCCTTCCACCACAAAGTAGCCAATCTAGTGTTCTTATCACTAGATTTTGTGATATCTCAATCTTTTTAGCGGCAGATGAAAGGGAAAAGGAGTATTGAGTACGTATCAGTATGCTAATATAAAAGTTTAGTTCATTGACTACTGAAATATTTTCGTCTAATTCCTTTCATTTTTACAGTACGTTGACTTATAGTATACCCTTATTTAATTATAGCCTAATATATGTATACCAATCTATATTCATATTTTAATAGAGTTGGTGTTTCGCGTAGGTCAAATATATTTCTTAGTGTGCCGTCATACAATAAAGTTTGAGAACCACTGATACAGACGATGGTTTTTACACATCATAAATAGACGACTTGATTGTTGCTTTAGATTTTTTTAATTAGCTTCATATTTGGAATTTGTGTTCTGAAAAACTTTTCAAAAGTATTAGTTTTTCAAGGTTTGAAGAAATAGATATTTTAAAAAATAACAGCAAAAGAAATGTACAAATAATCTATAAAAACGGTTTCCTTTTAAGTAGGACTTTTGTTCGCTAGCCAGTGCTAGAGAGTTCTATCCTAATCGGATGTCCCATCATTATGGCCTTGTGCCAGTCTAAGATAATCTTAGTAAACATCTACAAGTAGATAGTAAATGCTATAAATTTATAAGGGCTTTGATCATTAATTTTGTTTTCTAAATTCTGTTTTAAAAAGTTTTCTCCCAACTGACAACTTCTTGGAAGGTTTGAATGTTTAATCGAATAGATTGAAAGGACATGACATTAAATGGGGAAACAATTAATTTAATTTTTTTCTCCGTCAGAGTTTGAATTCGGGCCGCCCTTTCAAATTTCGGCGACTCTAACCACTGGACCATTATCGCTACCTATGTTTGTTTCCAGCAATAGATGAATCCTTAAATAGAAACTTACACATTAGGGCGGAATGGTAGTTTTGCCCCTGGAGGGTCCTCGGGGGTCAGCGCCGCTTATCCTACGAAGCGACACTTTGATCCTAGTAGTTCGAATGAAACAATTCTATGCAATGCATGATATGTAGATGGAAATGCAGCTTTTGTTTTTGCCTGCCTCTGTCCAATAATAACGACTTTAGTAACTTTTTTTTTAGGTCCAACCGATTTTTAAAAATGTAATTATATGTATCAAAAATTCCTTTTTTTGACGGACACGTTTGTTCCCGCTGTTATTATGGAAAACGTGTTGCCACGTACGACTGCCATCGACACACGCTGGAAGAGCCAGGTGGTCTCATGCGATTCGTCGTGGCGTTGAGCAGCTATGGAGCCTATTCGGCGAATGAGATTCAAGCCAGACGTTTCGACTGCAACCGGCACAAACTCGTAACTAATTTAGTAACTAAAGGTTAGCGTTTGATGTGTGAACAACACGCAACAACCAATAGTGAGGCGTCTATTGTGGGTCGATGGTTATCAAGCAGGTTTAGCAGCTCATTGTTAGTTCGATCGTCGCTGGGTGTTTCAACTATTGAAGCCCTGTGCCAGACTAAGCCAAGATTAGTAAATTGTAACACGATAGCAAATAGTGAGAACATTGCTACTAAGTGTTACTAAGCTCCGCAAAGGGACGTACAACTAAAATGGTGCCTTTATTTAGAACTTTTGTGTTGATGTGATGAATGTAATACACTTTTATCCGCATCAACACAAAAGTTAATTACTCAAGTATCTGCTCAAGGCGGTCGTTAGGGGTCATCTCCATAGCGCCAAACGCTCCATTTAAAATCGGTACTACTGTCTTCGTCTTAATGTTCTACATTGGTTCAATCCCAATTCTGCAGATCCTCAAAATTGATAATCGTTTCTGCTTCTTCAATGAGAAGATTGGCATCGTCTGCGATCATACCATTAATGAAAAGCTGGTGGGTTTTTTTCTGCAACAGCTCTGTCTCTCTGTGTTTATAGTCACGTCTCACATGATTCAATTGCCGATGTTTGTGACCATGCGTGACATTCAATCATCATCATTATTATTGTTGTTGTGATGATGATGATGATGATGATGATGATGATGATGATGATGATGATGATGATGATGATGATGATGATGATCTTTCTTTCTTTAATGCATAGTTTTGCATCCTGTAGAGCCGGGTTCAAATTATGGTCCTGGGGCGCTATAGGGGAGTTGTCATTTTATCAACAGTTGATGTTACCTGGGATACGGTTGGTGTATTTTCCCATTCCCTTCTTAATGGATCCTAGAGCTCCGATGATCACTCGTGTTATTTCGGTCTTCTCACCCCACATCCTGTTGATCTCGATCTCCAGGTCTTTGTATTTGGACAGCTTCTCCGTAACTTTCACGGAGGTGTTTCTCAGAAGATGATGATGTGCATGCACCTCTTTTCTTTCGTATTCCTGATAACGATGTCGGGTCTGTTTGCTTTTATTTCCCTGTCAGTGTGAATGGGCATGTCCCAGAGGATGGTGACATCACTATTTTCAGTGACAGTGGTGGTGGTGGTGGTGGTGGTGTTGTTGTTGTTGTTGTTGTTGTTGTTGTTGTTTCCTTTATTTGTTGTTTGATACAATTATTTAACAAGTCTTTCACCTGAGACCTAAGGTAAATGAAGGTTTTTCTTAGGAAATTATTGAGCATTTCCTTTTCTTTCCTTTCTCTTTTCTTCTTCTTTTCTATATCATTCGTTTGCCTTCTACCCATTGGGCACAAACACGTACATATAATTGACATATTATTATATAAAAAAATATATTAAAAAAGGCATTTAAACATTTAAACAAATACAAAGTTCATGTAAAGAAAGAAATAGAGAGTTTCACACGGGAACACGTAAGTTGGGTATAAGGCGTAGGTAGTGGGAAATTGGATTGAGAGAGATTTTCTGAGTATGTGAGCAGTGGCAATTAGCACGATCTTTTGTATCTCAGCCAAAGATGGATTTCATCAGCCAAAGATGGTGTGCATCAGTCTTTTTCTTAATCATTCCCAGCGCTCCTACTGTGATAGTGGTTGTGTTTAAATGCCACATTCTTACTATTTTTATTTCCAGATCTTTATATTTTGAAAGTTTTTCAAATTCCTTTCTGAGATGTTTTTATCAGACGGGATGGTCATGTCTATAAGATAGCAGTTATGATCTTTGAAATCTTTTATTATTATATCTGGTCTATTGGCTTGTATAGTGCGGTCGGTATATATGGTGAAGTCTCATAGCAAAGTAACACCTTCACCTTCTAGCACAGGTGGTGGTTTGTGCTCATACCATTTTCTGCGTGGGTAGGTATTGGCATATCTTCCAGTGAAGGTACTACCCACCCTATTCTTAAAGTCGTTTGGGGCTAGGGTAGAGCAGCCAGATATTAAATGGTCAATAGTCTCCTCAGCGTGTGCACAGAAGCGACACTTTGGATCTGCTCCATTCCTTAAGGTCCTTGGGTATCGGCCATGTAAGGCTTTTCCCTCCCATTGGGTTTTCAGGTTGGTTAGACCCTTAATTTTTGCTTTTTGTTTGATGTTTTTTGCTTCCTTTGTTGGTATCCCGCTACCTATTTCACCCTGATCGTTTAGGTGTATATCTCGTTTGAACTTTTGGCTTTCTCTAGTTATTGAGTGTAGCTTTTTAGTTGAATATTATTATTATTATTATTATTATTATTGTTGTTGTTGTTGTTGTTGTTGTTGTTATTATTATTATTATCATACATTTGCATGTTCACACCTGATGTCTGGTGGTTATTGTTAAGTAACAGCAGATTTACTCAAATCTCCAGCACCTTCCTTAGTATCCTTACAGTCCCCAACACGTGGTCGGGACAGTCTCAATCCTTCATCAAATCTCCAATTCTTCCAATCTTGCCTTTCATGTTTGGACTCGGTTCCAAGTGCGCCAACTATTATGACCCCGATCCTAACTTTCATATTCCTCAGCATTCCACATGTTCCCAGGCGAGGTCCTGTTACTTTCTATTGTTTGGTTTCTTATATCTTCCCCATGTGATCTGCTGGCACAGCCACATCTACGATCTGGCAGACTTTCTTTTCCTTGTTCACTATTACTAGATGTCGTAATTTTACTCGGATGGAGTGGTTGTTTTGGATCTGAAAGTTTTTATTTTTAGAACAGTCTCCGGTTTGTGCAAATACCATCAAATACACAATCGTTTGCACAGTTCCCAGTGTATGACTGACTCTACCCTGTCGTGTCTATTTTTGTATTCCTTTTGAGCCAACTGATTGCATTCACGTATCATGTGGTTTACAATCTCGTCCTTTTCTCCAACATTTGCTGTTTTTCTGAGCCATGTCTTTTTTTTTACATAATTGGTTCGAATGCATTTGTTCTGGTTGCAACGATAAGAGATCCTATGTGTCTTTTAAGATGTACTACTACTACTACTACTACTACTACTACTACTACTACTACTACTACTACTACAGTAGACCTTTACTAATCCGGCACCATTAGGATCTGAGGAGTGTCGGATTAGTGAAAATGACGAATCTGCTCAGTTCTTCTTTGGAGATACAACTCCTAAAGCCTCTTTGCAAGAGTCTCTGGGAACGTTTCGGGTCAACAAATGATTACGGACATTGCTTTCTTTCTCGTCTTCCATAGCTTTTACAATGTCCTGATATTTTCCCGTCTTCTCATCATTCTTTAGCTTTATCCTCTGCTCCGCCAGGATGACCACATCTATAGCAAAACTTCTTTGTTCACTACAATTATCTCTGGTCTTCTGGATCGTGTTATCTGTCTGAATGATAAATCTTTAAGTATTTTCTTTTCTTATTCTCAAGGACAATTTTTGGTTTGTGTTTATTCGATTTGTCTGTACGGCTGAACGCAAGTCGCTTGAACAATACCATGTAAATAACTGTACATATTTCCACCTAAATGTCTGTTTTAGTAGATCTTTTGGGCTAATTTTCTGTACTCACCTATTAAATAATTAATTGTCCCCTCTTCTGTTATTAATATGATTAATATTGTTATTCCTGTATTTGCAATGTTGCCACTTTGCAATGTCTGCTGGTTGATTCGAACGCGCGGCCAAGAGATCGGCAGGCAAATGACATCCACAGGACCAAACTAACGCGGCTTGCAATGGCGTCGAAATCAAAGAAGAGTAAAAAATAGAAGAAAAGACGGGAAGGGAATAAAATAAAGGGCAGAGAAGAATAGTAGTAAAGGGAAAATGGAAGAAAAGGAGAAATGGGTGGAAAGAAAGAAGAAATGATTATATCGTACAAAATAATACAAGAAAGAAACTAAGAGAAGACGATCAAAGAAAGGAAGCAAGAAGATAAAGTTATCGAAGTTGTAATCAAATTTCGCTATGAATGAACTTTACAACTATAGAAAAGTTTTATGATATTGATACTACTATTATATTACGATACTAACAAGAGGGCGTGGAAACCGGCGTAGCGTAGGTTATCAAGACCCAGTCAGGAAAAAGAAAGGGAAAATAGATAAATAAGAAGACGTGGATGGAGTGGTGACATATAAAATAGTCTATACCAGTGGTCGCCAACTCTGTGCTCGCGGGTGCCATGGCGGCCCCCAGCCCTTTTGTGTGTGCCCGCCACAGAATGGCTACCATTATTTTAAAATTATTTGTTTAATACTACTACTGATCTTTTATATATTTTTTAATGTTACAATTATATATTTTAACTCTTTGGGCACACGACTTTTCCTACCAGGTTTCCTCTACTCCTCTTTTTTAGGCCATGGCAATGTTGCCTGCTAAAAATCTGACTGTGAAGCCAAACAATACATGAAAAAAAGAAAGCAAAAAAAAAACATACATAAATGCGGTTCTGATACTTATGCGGCAAAGTGTATCGACTTCGCGTATTGCAGACTATCGGTGTGTTGCACAATGTCATTGACAGTACGCAACACACCGGGAGGACGACAGCGAAGGGACGACAAAGAATATAAAGAGAGGATAAAGCAAAAGACAAAGTAAAAGAATAAGAGATAAGAGAATGATTGCAGGTATCAGAAAATGAACGGAAGATCAGCAGCCAACTGTGACACAACTTTTCGTTGGATGACGTTTCATCGAAATTGCAAAATACACACACACATGCACACCACAAATATATACATATACTTACATGCATACATATATATGCGTATGTGGTGTGTGTGTGTGTGTGTGTGTCTACATATGTGTATGTTTGTGGTATGGATGTTGATGCGTATGTGTGTATTTCCCTTTTCGATGATGTAGAATTAAAATAATAAGCTTTGTTAGAACAGCGCCTTTGCAGCAGCATCTTTCCAAGGCCTTACTAGAAGATACTGAAAATAAACAATCTGACCTTATTTTACATACAGAAGTACGATGGCTCAGTAAAGACAAAGTCCTGACAAGATTTGTAAGCCTAATTTAAAAGATAAAAATGTTCTCCAATCCAGGTGGGTTTTTTCACAGGCATCACAGAAAGATTCTTTAAACTTGGAGCTTCAGGGAAACAAATAGCCAGAACAATAGGCTCTATAAATTCATTTAAAGAAAAATTTGTTTTATGGATTTCTCACCTGAAGATGGAGTCTTTGACACATTTCCCAAATATGAAGAAAATGAATTTAATACGTCACCATTTGTAATCCACCTTCAATTGCTTCAGGAGCAGAACAAATATTTTGAATGTTTTTCTATCATGGAGCCAATGATCACATTTTTATTGAATCCTTTTACTTGCCACAAATATAACAGATATATCTACAGTCATTGGCAGACTCATTCAATTAGAACAGAATATCTAGAACTAGAGATTTGGGAACTGCAGAAAGTCATTTTCAACAGATGGGAGAGAATCTCTGGGGTTTGGTTGTAAGAGAAAGATTTCCTTTCCTAAAAAGTGCAGCAAACAAGATAAAAATCGCTTTTCTGACCCATCTACCTTTGCAAATCACTGTTTTCGACTATGAATATCATAAAATCAAAATACAGGTCTCGTCTTACTCATGAACATCTTGATGATTGTTAACGAACAGCAATATCATCCTACTCTCCTGGTCAATGAAGTTTAGTGCCAAAAATCAAATAGACTCTGAGATTTTCAGCAAGTTTTGTTGCATAGGAATATGAATGGCCTCCATTTTGTCAGACAATGGAACGACACTGGAGTGGCCCCTTCGCATGCCTCGGCGAAGTATATGGATATCCTGGGATGCCCAGAATCCCCCTCTCGGCCTCGCTGATGTAGAGGAAAGCAGAGAGCAATACGTTTGACATCAGCTTGGCTCAGGAGCTGCCGGAAGGACGTCAAATTGGACGTCAAACCGCTGGTTTGGAATCAGAGTTGTCTCCTCATAGACTGGTTGCCTTTCCAAGGCTAGAGAGCCCAATCTGCCCTGCTATTCTACCCATAGCTGTGGGGGGGGGCAACAGATGAATTCATGCCTTTCCCAAGGGAATTAGTGCGAAGTGAACATAAACAGCATCGATTGGAATTTGAACTCGGATCGCCAATTCCATTGTCCACCAGACATGTTTGACATTGCATTTGGGGGGGGGGGGCTGACCCCCTTGTACTTAAATATATTTTATCATCTCAAACTGCTACAATACAAGGGATTTGGGTCCTGAGATGCTAAGAAATTAGAAATTTTTCGGGGCTTCGCCCCTGGACCTTACAGCACCCTCCAAACCACCAGCTGCATTTGGCAACCAAAAATATTTTCCCCGTGTTACGATCCTGTTTATGCATTACTACACATAAGGATTTTGGTAATTTTGTTTAGGGTTTTTTAGTTTTGTTTTTAGTTTATTTGAATTAGTTTTGTTTTGTGTATTATGCTCATGATTTTACATACGGGCTGCATATTATACCGCCTATAATGTCCATTATTAAGCCAAAACTTGCCTTGATCTTTTTTCCATAATAAATATGACAAATAAACAATTTCTAAAAACTTGCTGAATCACCGTAATTTGTTTTGTGCATTATCTCAAATGGGCATTGCATATTATTATGTATTTTTTTTATTATTAGGTCCAAATATAAATTTGAGTTGAAAAGTAAATGGCGCCCGCTGCACAACTGATAGTCATGAAAGTGCTCTTCGACACAAAAAGGTTGGCGAACCCAGGTCTATACCAAGGAAACTCTTTTTAGCTAAATTTATTATGTGCAGAGGAGAGGGTAGAGAAAGCGAAGGTGGGGAGAAGAGAGAAGAAGGTGGGAGGAAGAGAGGATGGGGAGGAGGAAGTGGAAAGAGCGGGTGGGGTAGGAAGGAAATGTTCTCATTTTCCATCAACTTTTGAGGACATATTAAATTCTGTACTTATTGAGGTACATATTAAATTTCCCTTTTTTTATCGAGTTAAATATATTTTACCCGTGGAATTTCCACGGGTGCTGGCAGTTGATATTAATATTACAAATAATGATATCGTCTGAAAAGGCGTTTGTCAATCAAAATCCATGAATATCAATACAGATTTTTTAGATAAAAAACCCCATCTCCGACACCTGAATTTCACGCATGCACCAACCTGTACACGCACATGCGCAGAGGTGGCGCGTCAGACCCACAGACCCCGCAACTTCGGGGGTGGGGAGCTCTGTGGGCGCAGTATATCTGAAGAACCCATGAAAAGTCTGAAAAAAAGATCTAAATATTAATGGAAAAAAATCTTTAATAAATTTGCAGGGAGAGCGCAGGGGGACCTAACGTCGCCACTGACATACGATAACATAAGTGGGTTTTGATACTGAAGGGAAATAGATATGTTTTAAAAATGAATTGAAAAATACGTTTTTTCAATGATGAGTGGCTAATGTTACTAATTCTGTTCACATGTTAGTTTGGGGGCGGATATCACATTATTAAGCTTAACTGTTTGCAGTTATTAACACACATTATTTTCAGTTTTAATTTGCTTACAAATTCATTTCCAAAATTTGAGGTGTTCATTTGAAATTATGTTAAGATAGAGTTTCGCTTTTTTGAAAAACGATTTCGAATGGTCGTACTACGGACCGAAACTAAGAGCCCAGCTCAGCATTATAACTACATCGTTGGTAAAACACAAACCACATAATTTAAAAAGAAAATGATCCGTTTTTTCAAAGGTAACGGCGGTTTTATTGAAAGCAGCCGAAATATAATCGGGAAAGAATTATTAATACGTTTTTTGGCTTTCACTGTTGAAACAAATAGCAGGGCCTACCGTGCACCCCCTCCCCCTGACATTACATTCTACATTCTACCATAGACTTTGGACTGTGTACTTGAAGTTTTCTTCGTAAA
>VCCN01005374.1:2435947-2462978 GCA_006491835.1 Architeuthis dux | reverse complement strand
AATCATTCAATCTTATGTTGATTCACTGTTCCCCCCGGGGGGTGATTCACTGTGTACTAGGGTTGTGGCACATTGGATCAGGAATTTTCTTTTTTTTTAAACTTAGAGAGATATTACTTTCTTATCTTTATAACATACTAGTTTACCCGTGCCGTAAAAAGTGACGTCATATATCAGTGGCGGCGTTAGGTCTTAGTGCAAATTGTTAAATGTGCGCCCCTCAATAAAGGTTTAAACGATAGGTCCGATCCCCAGAGCTCGCCCGCGCCCCGCAGTTGGGGGTCTGCGGGTCCCACGTGCCGTCTCTGCATATATGAAATATATGGATACACATTGCATTTTATAAACGGAGAATAGAGTTCTGCTGAGCACAAACGGATTTATTAAATGTTGTTTGTTTTTGTTTTATTACTTTTTCTATTTCTTTAAATTCAGCATTTTTATGACGTCATTAAAACATGAATGCAATTCTATTTTACTTGCGTGAGAGAAGACATCTGCACATTGCTAATTATTATATGTGTGGATTTCACAGTCAACAGAGTTGATCTCCCTTTTTTACCCAAATATATTAATAAAATTAGCTTCTACTTACAATATTTTTTCTGGTCCACTGTGTCCCGGCTTCCCCTATATGTGGATATGTCAGTTTCCCAGATAGGGGCGTAGCAGAGAGAGGGGAGGGGCGATTTTAAATCTTTATGAATAGTAGTTAGTTCACCTACTGCATTTCTACAATAACAAATCTCACTAAATGTAGGAGGGAGCCCCTCAAGGAGCTAAGCCTCTTGCCCGGGCCCTAAAATCTCAAGCTACGCCACAGCTTTTGAAAGGACTGTCTACTCAACAAACACGGACGCCAGTGATACCTTTGTGGATCCTCAGGGGTCTGCGGCCCCTGGGTTGGGAACCCCGTACTAAATGTTGAGAGAGAGAGAGAGAGAGAGAGAGAGAGAGAGAGGGGGGGTCCCTCAAGAAGCCAAGCCCCACCCCCGACTACGCCCCTGTTCTCAGATAAGAAGTGTTTTGCGCACCCAAAATTTACAAATAACATTCTATTCACCATTGAATAATTATTGAGTTTTTTATTTACCAACCTTAAAATAACGTGAAATTCTTTCTACTACCTCACCAAAACATAAATTCTATTTTTACTACGTCATCAGAACATAAAATTGTAATTTTATTCCGTCATCAGAACGTAAAATTGTATTTTTACCACGTCATCATGAGGTGACGTAGGAAAGAGTCACAGACAAAAAATAGATATACAAATAGACTTGGCGTGTTATTACAGGAGATATGTAAAGCATTTAAGAAGCGTTTAACCTTTTAGATCGGAGATTAAACACTATTAGTTGTAACCAAGCGCGCCCCAGCAATATCTCATGATATCACTAGACTTTGTTGGTTCAAATTCAGCCTCTGCCCGATCTTGGATCCTCTTTATATATTTCCTCTTTTCTGGTGTAAAGAATCCAAGTTTAGCCAAGTATTTCGAAGTTGAGTTGGCGATAAAACCTCATTTCGATAGGAAATAAATGTATTATCCAGTCATGTCTTTTTTCGCAGATCTATATTATTTTTCCAGCTTACATTCATAAGCCCTTTAATCGTTAACCCAATAATGTGTGTTTGAGGGGGTTGGGGGTTGAAATTAGGTAAAATGTTTTGGATATAGAAATTCGATTTAAGGAATATTGACGTCTGATTACCATTATCCCTGCTCCAGTCTATGGACACTATAAAATGAATAGAAAATTCAAGCGTGAGCATCTATAATCTACATTAAGACGTTGGTTACTAGCAAAGCAAGAGAAATAAAGAATCCAACTTGCATTAGAATTTGTAGCTTAACTTGCCTTCCGTAGCAAGAAAAATAGGTCAATCACACTTTCTTAGAATCAGTATCTCCAGAGAAGTTTGTGCGTTCCTTGATACACAGCAGAAGAAACTTAGACGCAAACGCAACTGCTTTCAATAGAATCGTACAAATTACAAATAAATACACACTGTAGGAATGTACAAAAACAAAAGAGCAACTATACTGGCATCCAAATGTTATGTTAGGTAGCACAACCCACAGTCGCTGCACATGATGAGCACTAAATCGCGTATTATACACACACAAAGAAGAGAGAGAGAAGTGTGTCAGGAGAAGCCGTGCAGCGAAGATCGGTAGTAGTCAGATTCATCAAGGAGCTGGTACAGAAGCAGCAGGAGGGTGATAGATAGAAAGAGAGAAAGCTGTACGAAGAAGAAGAAGAAAGAAAGACTACTGAAGTTCCACAATTACTGGGCAAAGTCGTGCGTGTGAGGGTATGGTTCGGATGAGGAGTACTAGTATTTTGAATGAAGTTGAATAAACATTTAATTTCTTCCAGTTGACGGTGGGACACGATCTACCGCATGGTTTTAGTACCTAGGAGGAGGATTTCTATGCAACCTGAAGCCAGCAGAAGATATTCGGAACCTGCTGTCTGTGTCTCAGGTAAGTACTAAAAAAGCTAGTTCTTTTTGTCACCAAGACGCGACATTCTTTCTTCTTCCTTCCGAACATCATTCTCTTCTTCCATCGCATGTGTGCGTATGCACACGTGTGTGCGTGTGCACACACGTGTGTGCGTGATAAAGTAAAGAGAAGAATGAAGAAAGGAATAACTCCCTATGACTGACTCATTCCATTCCACGCACTCGCGCGCAATCCGTTTTTCTCTGGACACTTTCCGAGTTCCACGCTCACATTCCTAAACAAACATCCTTTCTTCTTCTTTGTCTGTCCATCTATCTACTTTCAATTTTGTCATTTACGACCGATTATTTCATTGTTTTCGATGCATTTTACCCCCGTAAGTTTTAAACATTTCTCCCTTAAAACTTTCTCTGACCAACAACAAAAAATGCTGCGGAAAAATGTGGATTTTTATTTATTTTTCAATCAGAGCAGAAAAAAACGGGAAAATAAATCATTCAACGAAAGTTGCAAATCCTCTTTAGGAGCAAATGTGTTTTGTTTACTGTTTTTCGATGTTTTAGAAGGCTAAAGCAGCAAATAATTTTAAAGAAAAAAAACAGGTAAAACGGGCGTCGGGAGTAAATTGAAATATACTTTCTTTTAGTTTTATAATTAAAAAAAGACATGATGAGATGGAGAGAGAGAGAGGTCAGCCTCTTGGGCGATCATCGGTTAATTGTAGAAGTTAAGTAAAAATAGAGGCCGAGAAGCAATTTTCAAAGTTGTCTTCCGCTTTAATGCGCATTGTTTGTTCTTTATGTTTTTTTTCTGAGGGTTTTCCTCAAAATCTTGAAAATTGACTACTAAAATTTTTTTTAAATTAAACAAAAAAAAATAGGCACCAGGTCATGTAGGAAACGGCACTCTCACTCTCAGTTTAAAAAAATGACCCTTTGGAACTAAAAAAGTATGATGTTTTCAAATTCATTGTCTTTCTTTCACTCCTTTTCGTTCACTTTAATTATTTTGAGGGCCCTACGTTTTTTGTTTTGTTTTTGTGTGGCCTTGTGCTGTATTAAGCTAAAGCTGGCTAAGCTTAAAGTAAATAATGAAATATTGACCGTCAATGTTGTTCGATCAATCAGTTGCACTTTTTATCTTGTCTTTCTTTTTCTTGTTTTGACAGTTAACAGTAAATAAAACCCAGTGAATCTTCTCTAAAGAAAGTAAATAACTTTCTTCCGTTAAAACTCTACTCAATAAATGTGTGGTTGTTGATTGTTTTTTAAAACGAAAACGTAACCAGCCACTACAGTATTAAAAATCCACTCCTGATTTATGAATGAAAACATGCACATTTCCGCTGTTTTTTGCTTTGCCTGTTGTAGGGTGTAATTACTGATTGTACGAATGTATCAAAATAAATTGTACAACAAACATGTATCTCTTCTGGTTGAAAATATATCATTTGGGCCTTTAATGTTATTATTAAACCTTAAAACTTTTGGCAGCATTACTGTTTGTTTAGTGTTTTGTTTTCGAGATGAGTTCTCTTTTCTTCTTACCACCGGCTGTACGCTTTTAACGTGGTCAAGTAAGTGACTACTACACCAATGGGTATTGTAACGATAACTACTGCACTGTTTTTAATGCTAAATTTCTCTTATTATAGTTTGTTAGGGATATTTTCCAATTTTTTGTCAAACCCCAGTCCAAGTCTGGAGTTGACTTTGTTTTTCTACCGTAAGAGCAAGAACAATCCTCACCAAACTTAGGGGAGTAAACTCTTCACTGTGTGTCTGTCCCGTCACGTTAATCCAAACCGATATGTAAAATTAACATTATTCCCCTACCGTGATTTGAAATCACGACCAACAGATTGTTAGGCGACTCTCTTACCGACTACTGGGCTAAATTGACAAGTCTTATTTCATTCTAATAAGTAAACAAATTAACATTTCCCTACCATGATTTGACACCACGACCAAGTGATTGGTAGCCGGCTCTCTTACCGACTACTGAGCCAAACAAACTGATAGTCTTATTTCTACGAAAATGTATCTTACAGATTTGCAAGGGCTTATTTCCTTCTAATAAATAAATAAATACATGTATACTAAAAAACAAATGTATTTTTCGAATTGTTTATTTATTATATATACAATACAAAAGTTGCAGGAGTGGAGTTTGACCCTGCAGTAGCCAAGCTTGTTTGTTTTTAGTTTTATGAATATTTGTTTTCTAGAAGAAGCCCTTGTTGAAAAAAAGAAAAGAAAACATCTGTGTTAAATTACAGCGTAAACAAATAAATCATATTTATTTTAGCTGATTCAGGGCCAATATTATAAGTATTTAAACAATTTAATAATCAGGGGGAGATGAAAAGCTTATAAATTATAGTTCACCTAGTGCATTTCTAAGGAATCCTTGTCAAGGATGTACATGCACATTGATGGATCAGCAGCTTTGGTGGGAGAGTTGTATTTTTCACCAATTAAGTGATAGTGCAGAAGTGCATATCTATTTATTGCATGTTTTCCTTTTTCATCAAAACTCCAGGAGGAGTTTAGTTTCATCTCTCACTGTTAATCAATTTTGCGTTTACGTTGTGAGCACTCAATGCATTTTTATTCGCATAGGTAAGCTTTCTAAAAAATGTCTGCAAAAAGCTTACCCAAGCTTTATGAAGGAAATAGGATTTGTTGTGTCTACATTTCTCTACTACACTTTTAAGTCTTGGATAACATTTTTGTAAGACGTAACGAGGAAGAAACTTTTAAAACTTTTCACAGAGTGCACACGAAATATCGCAACACTTTCTGTACGTCAATGAATGAATGAATGACTTATTCATGAAGGCAAAACCCTGAAAAATATTATAAACAGTTTTTAGCAAATTTGATAATTTGTGAACAATATTTATTTTAGTTGCCTTAAAAATCAAAAGTTATAGGAAAAAAGGTCACAGAAAAAGTCATAGGAAAAAGTCACAGAACTTAATGATAAGTTATTGAATGTGTTGCTCAAGAGTAGAAAAATTTGTATAATGGGCAGCATGTATTACTTATTTTATTACGATAAAAAAGAATACATTTGCAACTTGTGTTGCTCGACGGGAGGATCATATTTACTTATTAGAATATTACTTATTTTATTATTATAAATTAAATGTGACTTTTTCCCCAGTGACATTAATTGCTATCCAAAATTGGAACTCTTTTTCTGTGACTTTTAACCCTAAGCCTAACCCCAAACCCCTGCCCCTATTCATACAAAGACAAACAGACAAAGAGATACACAGATATATGGACAGGCACTTTAACATTCAATTTTTACATGTAATCTCATAACATTATATAAGTTGTTTTTTGCTCAGTTTTAAAATTGATTTCCAATGATTCATTTCTAAGAAGTTTCATTGACCCGATCAGATGGGGGAGGGGGGGGCTATTTGAACCCCCCCATACACACACATAAAGGAGGGTGTCCCCCGAAAGCTACATCTCTGGATCCTGGTACACATCATGGAATTTATAAGGAAGCAAGTAGTACCCCAGTCTGATTAGAGGAGTTATTTTCTTTTAAACTGAAAGCTATCCTTCTAACTGATTTTGTGGCAATGAGCCTCACTAACCTAGAACTTGGAACTGAACCATATGCTATTAATGCATTTATGCATACACTTAAAAGTGCTTTTGTAATGTACTTTTTAACAACCACCCTCAATCTTTATTTGTGTGCAAACAGGGAAAAGGCTTAATATTCGTTTTTTAACTGTTCAGTGTAGACAAAAAACTGTTCAGTGTAGACAAAAAACTGTTCCGTGTAGACAAAAATAACGAGTTTGATGTCTGCTGAGAACAAAGGTGACAAAGTTTGCATTATTCTTTGAAAAGACATAAATATTTATTTTGACTCGACAACTTCCTTTGCTTTATGATTCATTCACTGTCATTACATTCTCAAACGGATATTTGTTTAAAATTATTTTTTTTACTGAGATTTATATCTCTTATGTATACCAATGTTTTCAGATTATAGAAAAAGAAATATAAAAACACTTTATATTTCATAAGTATAGCTGAATGGACATAAAATTTGAAGTTTTTCTTTCTAAACAAACAAAAAAAAAAAGACTGTTGCAAAATGTATATTATTTTTTTTAAATCCTTAACCTTTTCAGTATCAAAACATGAAACAGCATATTGCAACAAATTATGATTTCTGACATGAGATTTCTGCAGTTTTAAATTATCATTTTAAGAAACAAAATATGAATTGATGAAATCCAAATCTATCTTCAATCACTATTCAACACATCATCATCAGCCTTTTAATGTCCATTGTTGGACATAGATCTTCCCCAAGAATCGCAAGACCTCTCGATCATGGGCATCTCGGTGCCAATATTTTCTCAACTTGTCTAAATTGTCACACCATCTTATTTTTGCCAGCCACAATTTTGCATATGATCACTGGGGATCCACGTTGTGATGTGTGATGTCCAGCGGTTGTCTGACATTCTTGCAACATGATCAGCCCATTGCCATTTGAGTTTTCGAATGGATTCTATGATATCTCTGACTCCTGTTTCTTCTCTTCTGACAACATTCTTGAAGCATCAACCACTGCCATTTCTATCATGTCTTCAAATTTGGAATAGTCTTCACGCGAATATAGTAAATGCCACTACAGTCAATGCATCTAAAAGATATTTGGGAAATGACCTGTTTATGCCAAGCAAATACATGCTATACTAACACTAGTGCTACAACATACAGTCGCTGCAGAATGAGATGAATACCAACAAAGCACTTAGATAGGTCTAAAATTAGCCTTGCTGGAAATGACCTTAACTAATGATGAGTTACTAATGATGAGTTGTTGTTTATTCCAGCAGACTCCTTGTGGAGCATTGGGCCGCTTTGCCGTTTCAGTAGCAGTGCATAAATATTTCAGAAACTCTTGCTTATTTTAATATTAGTACAAATATTATTTTCATAATGAATTTGAATGTTCTCTTCTTCAAGTAGCCTATATTGATTTTGTGTGTTATTGACACATTTTCCAACTTTTTGAATTATCAACTTCTAGATTGGTTTACAGTGCTCGTAAAATTCAAATTATAAGTGCATAAAATACAGAACCTTGGTAATGGTATCAAATTTTATCTTTGTGAATTTCAAACTTTTGTGTTTAGAAACATGTTCTGTACCAACAGAGGGTGATAAAAAAGCAGTATTTTTCCTCATAACAAGGGCCAACAACCAGATGAAATTAATAAAAACACAGTGAATGATCAAAAGTTAAAAGTTAGTGACTAAAATGTTTTGGCAATCTATAAAAAGAATAACTGATCTGTTACTTTGAGTCTCCATATAATTTGTCCTTATTGTTATAATGCTTATTTCCATATGTCTTGGTCTTGCTTACATAGGATATAAATAATTGAAGATTAGTAAAATAAGTTTTATTTCACACACAGCCATATGGAAATTATTTGTAAGTCTTTATATAACATATCATACTTATATTATATTACAACCACAGAAAAGTGAAAAACAGCTTTAATATGTTGTTTAGAGATAAGCAAACTTCAAAGCTTTGATGTCCCCCCCCCCCACTTACTATGATAAAATAAATGTGGTGTTGAAAATGTTAAAGGGTATAATAATACATAAATTCAGAAATTTACCAAAATTTACAGTTTTAAATCAAGGAAAATTTCTGTAAAAAAACAGATTCTTTGTAAAAAAAACAAATACTGATATATGAACTCTAGGGTACTAAAATGCTTGTAATTTCTTTATTGTGTGTAATTTAGTAACAACAATGCAATTACCTCATCACTTTTATACCTCACAAAGTTAATGATTTAGGCATTAATTACTAGGGGATCTATAGTAAAATTAGTATTTAGTAGTATATGTAATTAGGAATTAATCAGTTAAGCCTTATCATGACTCAGTTTTGAGCCATGGAATGCTTTTCACTCTTCACACCCAAATTCAAAATTGTCACCCAATTTATTAAAATTGCCCTCTTGTGGGTCCCCAAGTTCAGAATCACTGGGTTATCAGTTTATGGAGGAAAGAATCCTGCAGATTCAAATAAAAAATATGTTACTTTTTCTAAAACAAAAAAGAAAATTAAAAATTACTGTGGAAACTCCTAAGGTTGGTTATTCTTGACTTTATTTGTTGCATATTTTAGAGTCCAAATCCGCAATGTTGCTTCAGGAGAAATGATTGTAACAATTGTATAATCTATATTATAATTAGCAACGTGTCAACACCCTTCTGTCTGTCAAACTTTAAAAATAAACATTTTACATTGAAAAGGGTGGGGGTAGCGGAGAGGTTCTGCGAATGGAATCGCAACACAAAGACTGCAAAAGGGCTGGGGAGAAGGAGAGAAAAGGAGTAGGGCCGATCCTTAAACTTTGGGCAGTTTTGTTAACATTGCGAGATAAGAAAATCTTTTTGGCTTTTCAGATGCAATAACACAGTAATGACGTCATCATAAATAAATGATAAACTTCATTTTAGTTTTTCAAATGGTTCTTCAGACAATTGAACTCCTTCTTGTTGTTTGTGTTGTAAACACAATTTTTCGGCTGATCCATTCTTCGGCCTTCTTCAGGTGTAAAATCTGAGTGTAATGGGGTAAACAGAAGTTTTGTTTTTAAAAAGGTTAACCCTTATAACGTAGGGTCCGGGTGTTTCTGTGTCGATGAATATTACAAGATTTTGTCACTGCATAGTCTGGGATCTGTAACCTTATTGTTCAGTTTTTGGTGACAATGGCATTGGCAGAGGTATGCACTCTTTGAATGTTTTCTAGTAAAATTTGTGATATACCATATTATGCAAATATCATCAATGAATTTATATCAACTTGAAGATTGCTGCAACTAAGGATCCAAGTCAGTATTTTGGGACTCAAGATATGGGACACAATTAAACTCACTGCACACAAATGTCCCATTAATAAAATACTTGAAAAATGACATTTGTTATTAATGTAAGTAATATCTCATAAAATGTCACCGATTCTAATTAAGATAATATATTAAGTGTAAATTAAGATTTTGCTGAGCTGCTGGAAAATTGCTAACACCCAAAAACCGTTTGTTAAATTTGAGGTTGATAAGGTCCTTGTAAAGATTAAATGGGCCACTTATTCTGTACATGTGATACATACATAGATAGCCAGCCAGCCAGCCAGCCAGCCAGCCAGCCAGACCAACTTAAAAACTGAAGAAACCTATGTTGATGTTGACTGTTTTGGTTGACTGTTTCTAATAGTAAACCTGGAATATATACACAACAAATAAATCCTGTGATCGATAGATGAATTTGGCCTTTTAGATATTTTGTTGCTTTCAAACTGTGTTTAGGAGGAACAAATCTAAGAACAACTTTTTTGTTATAGTTATTGATAAGTATTGGGTTATACAGAAGCAACAGATCTCCTCAGCTAATGGCCCATTATTGTGTTATTATACAACTAGAGTGTTGCCCATTACATAACAGCATTTTAATGTTGGGAATATATTTTTTCCATGGTGGGAAATATCAAATTTTGTCATTTTTGGTCATCCATACTTCAGCTGTCGCATGAGACACTCGTAAATTTAGGTGGGCTTTCATCAGTTATGGGTAAAGAAAAGTGACTTAACACCCACTCGACCTTTGAACTGAGTTGACGGGTAATAGACACCTGCTGTAAACAAATGTATTTTTCACTATATTTTAAGTAAAAAAGTTTGTAATATTTTTTCAAAATCCAGTTTAGTAATCATTAAATTGACTAAAAATTCACTATAATGGCTACTTTATTTTTGAAAATTTTTAATTACTGAGTTTTTTCTGTCAGCAGACATAAATCATGGCATAATTGAAGTAATTGTGGATGACAAAAATTGACATGACAAAATATTGAATTAAAAAGAGTCTAAAACCTGCTTTAAGTATGAAAAAGTAATTTTTTTACGTCTAACTTTGTGTTATTTTCTTGCAATTATATTTAAGATATTTAAATTATTGAAATACGTTTTAAGATTTTTATTAAAAATCTGTAATCATTGCTTTGATTTGTAATGCTTTTGGTACCTAGTTAAGATGAGCAACATATAAATGATACCATTTTATTTGGAAATATTTTGAGGTTGTGTATCCAAAAAATATGAAAGGTGTACACTCTTAGATATGAACAAAAACACAGTGTGATGTGTTTTGTGGATTACAAAGCAACAAACAAAAGCGTTTAGATATTAATCCTAGAGGGATCAGTTATTTACTTAACAACAATAGAAAACCGGTCCCCCACTTTATGTCCAGAGACTCCTGTACTAAAATGTATAAATCCAGGAGGGATCAATTTTTACTTAATAGCAATAGAAAACTGATCTCCCACTTTATCGATCTCCTGCTTCATGTACAGACACTGTCTAAAACCTACTTTAAGTATGCAAAAGTAATCTTTTTAATACCATTTTATTCGGATATGTTTTGGGGTTATGTATGTAAAATAAGAAAGGTGTATCTGGTCTATTCTCTTAGATATGAACAAAAACATAGCGCAACATATTTGGTGTTGTATAACAACACTGGCTTTTATATATATTGATGATAAGTACTGGGTTATACAGAAGCAACAGAGATCTCCTTAGCTAATGGCACGTGTATGCTTTTTATTATCCAATAAAAGCAGCAATTCAGTCTTTGTCCAGATCAACATAAACTTATTCATTTGAAATTATTTTGTGTAACTTGATCTGAAAATGTATAGGAATTTGATACTGTCACAATGTCTTTTTAGCATGTTGCTGCCTGCCCTATTCAAACAGTTTCTGTACTAAAAACATAGCACACCTGACTGAACTATTGACCAAATGTTGTTTTAATTTAAAACTTATGGGTTACATGATATACTTGAACAACTACTCATTTGACATTTTCATTGCAACTGAAGCAGAATGGATGACATGAGTGGCAAATATGGTGGCTATCGAGAGATGACTCCAATAGAGACTGCCCCGTTGGGTGCAGAAGTCTCAGGGGTCAGTACGTCCTCCACTGTAGTCTCATCAGAATGTTTGGCTCCCAACTAAACTTACTGTATTAGGTGATCACTTCAAAAGTTTTCAGCCTTTGTACTCTTTACAAGTGTCAAAAGCTACTAAATACATGAAGCCATTTGTTGTTAACCTCTGCCAATGAAGTTGGAAGAGGTATATGTATTCACTCATGTCTGCCTGTCAGTTCACACAATATTTCCAAAAGTTCTCAATGGATTTCAATGAAATTTTGTAGAAAGATGGGCCATCGGCTACAGAAGAAATGATCAAGTTTTGTGGTGGATCCAGAATTTGTTTTCAATTGAGATATTTTTTTTATTAATCTGCAGGAAAAGAGGTAAAAAAAACTAACAATTAAAAAAGAGGCTAGTTTTACATTTTAAGGGAGATGACTAAATATTTGTACATTTAAAGTTCTCTCCCTGTGATACATTTAATTTTCATTAAGTCTTTAGTTAGTGTAAGGTGTTGGCAGAGGTATGCGCTCTCTGAGTGCTTTCTAGCTCTAACTTTGAATCAAAATCTTCATCTGTTGCTTTCTTTGACCTTAAATTCTAACCAATTAAATTGAATTTTGTCATTGGTTAGTGCTTTAATAGATAATAGTAAATAGATGGAAATTCCATGGATGTTGACAACTACAATATAATCATTACTCTCACATATATATTTTTGCAATTAAAGTATATAATTTTGTTAAAGCAATTTATTAACCGTGGAATGTATCCATATTAACTATAATAACATGCAAAGACAAATGAAACTAATATATTTGTAATTGATTACTTTTACTATCTGTATATATTCCTGTTGTCTACTACTACTAGTATAGCTTAATTTTTAGGCTTGAACAGGGGATCATTGTCATGATAAGTTGACCATGGGATTTTATAATCTAATGCTTTTTTTATAATTTGACTTTTTTACCATTGTTAAAAGTAGTTATGAATCACAAAGGTCTAAATCCCTATTAACATTGAATATTAATTTAAAATATGTTTTTGAAACCAAAGAAACAATGTAACCACTGTTGCTTCAGCAAAGTTCACAACACCTGTGCAAGTAGTGATGGCACACAGAACATATGTGTTTCTATAGTGTATATAATGCATTTATAAAATGTTTAAACATAATATTATTGGTTTTTGTAGTTTTTTCTTCAATACTGTGGAATAACCAAAAAGTCTTAAAATCTCTCTATATAATGAACAGTGTGCTTTTTTCTGATTGTTTTCTATCTGTAATAATGGACTCTTCCACTTAAAGGTAACAGTTTTGCTGATAAAAATATCTCCTACCTACCATTTTAAATAATGGACTCTTCAACTTAAACCAGTTCAGTAGTTTCTTTTTTTTTAAAAATAATCTCATAGAAACACAAATATATCCAAGAATTTGTTCATGGGGATTAATTAGTTATAAATAAACCGAACCTTTTCTGCACTACAAAGGCATTTGCATATCAAACTTTCTTCTTTTTTTGAATAAAATTTTTAATTGTAACTTTCCATTAATACAATTTTAAAGTTATTATAACCTATAATCACTAATTTCAAGATTTAACTTCTATCAGCTATTATTATTATTCAAAAATAATGATATAATGTATGTTTAAAAAAACAACAACAAAAATGGTTATGTCTTAGGTATATTGCTCTCAGATTGACAAAGATTCTCTATTGAGAAATTAATATTATTCAATGATACTTTTGGATGAGCATCCTCATCTTTGTTGTTTTTATCTTTGTGTTTTCGGACTGTTGTCCTCATCTCGGTTCATCTTCCGAACACATGTTTCGACCATTGTACCCTACGCCCCTTCTTCAGGTGAACATGTAATATCCATAATTCAGACAAAAAAATGGTGTTATTTCTTTGTGCTCTGATATACAAAAGTTTTTTGTTCATGTACACCATATAACTCAAGAACAGTGTGAGATTTAGCAAACAGATTGATAGAATACACATTTATTCAAATCTTAAAGCTCTAGTTCAACTTTGTTATGAATGCAACCAGAGAACAGAAAGACAAGATTTGATTTGATTGTCTTCTTCTATAAAAGTAAAGATAAAAAAAGCAAAATGAAATTTTTTCTCTGAAGGCAAATAAGACATAAAAATATGGATTGTTTGAATTCTGAGATGAAGTATTGGGTCTTTTTCGTTAGTCTGTACCACACTAAATAATTATAGCTATTACAGCTCACCGTATTTTTGGTTGCTAAATAAATGTAAATAAAATAAAAAATTAAATGGCCAAAACACAAACTAACCCTAACCCCTAATCCTAACCCTAGGTTATTATCTCGATAAGATAATAACAGCCAAGTTGCTGAAATATCATTAATTCTTTTTATTTAGCAAACAAATATGGTGGGCTGTAATGGCTATAATTATTTAGTGTAGTGGGGATTAACAAAAAAGACCCACAGTATTTTCATTATTGTAGTATCTGTCATAAAATCAATAAGATAAAGTAAACTAGTAAAAAATTAATGAAATGAATGCGGATGCTTTTGTAGAATGAATAAAAGAAGCAAAATTGTCTGATTAAGATTTTCTTCACCTTCAAAAAGTGAACTGAATATTTGAAATGATATTTAAATTTTCAGAAGTAAAAAATTCTGAAAATTTAAATTAACTTTATATTATAATTATTTAAAACATTTTAGCTCATCTCAGCTGCTCCCTGTGTCTTGTGACACATGGGGCAATGATTTTGTCTCCATTTCTTAGTGAGGAGGTGGAAGAAAAGTGCGCAAAATTTCATTTTCGTTCAACCCGAGAGAGTAAAAGCAACCACCATGCTAAACTTACTTTATGGACCCTACATAATATTCTCCAGGTGTAGGTCACCCTAGAAAGGAGCAGCTAATAAATATA
Source organism: Architeuthis dux (assembly GCA_006491835.1). NCBI lineage: Eukaryota > Metazoa > Mollusca > Cephalopoda > Oegopsida > Architeuthidae > Architeuthis > Architeuthis dux. The sequence goes on along the minus strand of VCCN01005374.1, from coordinate 2,448,558 downwards.
TAACAAATAATGAATATTTTACATTTGCAATGTATTTATTTACTAAAATTATCCTTTATAACCAGAAAAATCTGGTTAAACAATTATTAAATACGGATTGGCTTCCATTCAAATGGATGCTTTAATAAAACTTATGATCATATCCTCACATTAATCTTATTCAGGAAATATTTTTAAGATTCAAATTATTAACAGAAAGCTTACAAAAAAGAGAATATCAAATGAAATATGAGATCAGTTTACACATTAGCATTGCCAGTGCGACACTACATGAATTGACCTCATAGCAACAAGATGTTTCATTTACAGCCTAAACCATGTCAAGCTACATCTTTCTCAAACAATCCATGGAGACACAATCCATTGTTTGTAGCGATTGTGCATTTTTATCAACGTGCTAGTCTGATGCCCCAAATGGGCTTACTTGCAGGGTTAAGGGGGGGGGGGGTCCAACAGTCCTGCTATTTATCCATAGCTGGATGGAGAAGTGGATTCATGCCTTTCCCTAAGACATTAGTGCAAAGTGAACACAAACTGTGCCAGCCAGAGTTTGAATTCTGTTTGCCAATTCCATTCTTTATGCCACTAATTGTTAGGTCACCTCCACCTCGAAGATGAAAGGAATACTGGTAAACAAATCAATAATACTTTATTGTTATTTCATAAATAAAGATGTCCATAAAACATCATCAATCATTATATTAACGTTAACCGTTAGGCCACGTGCATCTCCCTAATTTAAAACATTTGTTATTGTTATTTGTTGTCGGTGTGGAAGAATCGTATCTACAATGAAGGATATTGTCATTGCAGCATGCTAGGCTTGCATACTCTTATTAGGCATTCTTTATTTTCAAAAAAGCACTTAGATTAATCAATTTCTTCATGTGTGCGAATACTCTTTAGTGACACTTTACAATAAAAAAAATATAAAATTTACTTTCTTGTCATCTTTCTGTGTAACTTTCTTCTATTTTTTCATTTTGTAACAAGAGTGTAAATGTATTTTATAAGATTTATTGATTTCTAAAGTAATTCGATCTTTTGCACTATTATAATTCTATTTTTGCTATCAGAGGAAAATCATTTTATGCATAAAAATTGATTCCTTAGAAATTACCCCAGGCCTTCAATAGGAAATGCTGCATTTTCCATTCTCTATTAAATTCCTCATAGAGAACTACTCCAGAATTTTCCAGCAGGTTAAATGTGCTTCTAGTAACATTAAATAAAAAGTTTTGTGTGTGTATATATCTATGTGTGTATCTGTGTATATCTATGTGTGTATCTGTGTATATTCGTAGATATACAAATACTTAGCTGTAAATTCAATCATTACATTGCAATGTATCTTATCTCATATTTTATAAGTTAAAATAATTCTATAATTACATCTTCTGATTCTTTATACTTGATTTTCCTCACTCATATATCATTTTATGTATCATACACTGAGAGTTGAATTTTAATTTTATTCTAACAAAAAAGATGTTGCCTACTGTCTATTTAGAACTGATTACGGTCTCTTTCCACACAATTACTTATGTTGGATTTTGAATGGTTATTGAAACCTGTCAGGGAACCATACAGTCCATCGTAAGAGGACACCACCATGAATACTGTCTAGCTCAAAAGTTCACACTGAAACCAATAATTTTTTCAGCCGTTTGGTTCTTTAAATAATAAGACCATTCAAATGCACATATTTCATTCAATCTAAATATTTACATGTGACATTACAATAGAGAAATACAGCCATTGCGAAACTATAGAGAAATATACTGGGGTTGCAACAGGATTTGAAGATTGCATTTCATTCATTTTGATCTTACACATCTGCATATGGTGCAGTAATTAGTGTCCTGAAGTTGCAAGCTGTTCACAGTAAACTTCATCCTAGCTGAGTGCTTAACAACATGGACTTTTTATTATTATTTAATTCTTAAAAGATTTGAGAGAATGTAAAAAAGATATGAGTTGGTCTAAGCATAAAAACTGTTTGGGAAACACTTGTAAATAATCCCCAAAACATGGTTGTAATACAAATATTTGGTTTACATGCATATGTTTATGTTCTGTATATGTTTATATGTAAATCAGATGAGTAAGTAAGCTGTGCTCTTATGCTGGCTACAGCTTCAGCCGTACCTGCTTAGTCTCTACATATCACATTACTATTTACTAGGCACGTTTGCGATATGTGAAATAGACTTAGAGGTGACAAGCACCCGAAGTGGTGTCACTCACTTCACCCTGTGCTATTTTACCCATAGCTGGAGGGGGGATTCATGCCTTTCCCAAGGGCATTAGTACAAAGTGAATGTTTGAACTCAGCTCATCGAGTCCATTCTTCGTCCACCCAGCACCTCCCCCTAAATCGGATGAGATTTTGAAAAAGAAAAGGCCTGAAAACTTGTTTCTATGATATTGTTAACTGGGGTGTGCAGTGACCTCATATTATATTGAATTACATTGAAATGAAGCACAATATTTATTGAAGTAAATAAAATACTAATTGTAACACAATAAATGTTGCATGTTTAGAATGTCGTTGGCAGGTATGAAGAAATTGTATTTATTCTGAACTTTGTCAAAATATACTGTGAGAGAATTCCTTTTAACAATTACTATAAACTTTATTGTGGGAAAATGCAGCTTTGAAAGTCTTTTCCTGGAAAATCTTATATATATACAGTACCTGTTATAAGTATTTGAACAGACAGACATTTTACTCCTAATCGCTTGCGTTTGAGAGTTAAAAACAGGAACATTACGCAAGAAAAAAACATTTTTTTTTGTAATCAACATAACCAGGGATGCATTTAGTCATGTTTTGTGGTACTAAATGCTAAATTTCTAACAAATGTTTTTTGTTAAGAATTAAATTGTTAAATGGAAAAAAAGAAAATGTTTTGTTTCTATCCTTCTAAAATCTTGTTCAGAATTTTTCAAGGTGATTAAAAAAGTGAACTCACATTGCTATATGGAAGAGTTGCCAAACTAGTAAATATATTTTTTCCCCCTCTGCTCAGAATCCATAATGGCCCCTGCAATCTCATGGATTGAAAACAGATTTTGTGTTTGTTCAAATAATTATGAGCAATACTTTTTTTATGTATAAATTATCAAAAAAGTATTGCTCATAAGTATTTTGCCTAAGCGAGAAAAAACAAAACAAACTCAAAAGTTGGCTCCATATTTTTTATTGAACACTGACTAAATATAAATATATTGCAAAATAGATTAATTAGTACCTCATATGAAATAAATACACCTCAAAACTTCCTCCTTTTGTAACATGAAAACATGGAAACTGATTACATCTTTTGGTGTTAATTAATCAGTCAATAGGATCACCTGGCAAATCAAATCACAGTTGAAGTACAAATACGTCGGTTGAAATAGGCCAGTGTGAATTGACTTACAACTACTGATATTATCGCTCACTCGGACATCCGTCTACTACAAAGTATTAGCCTTTCTGACTTGACTATAAGTCAAGGTGTTAATTTTAGGCTACTTTTTATGTAAAAAAACCACGACTTATATTAAAAAAATATAAAGTAAGTCTGCAATTGGATAAAAAAAAAGCTGCTTTGAGGCTACTGAATACTAAAGGCTGCATCTATTATTTCAAACCAATAGCAACCAAATACTCAAATACTTTCTGATTTATGTAAAAATAAATGTCTTTGTCATTTGTTGTAGTGTTTTCCTTATTGTACCAGCAAAATCCTGACTGGCCGATTGTTGTGTTCTTTGTATCCTTGTTGTCCTCTGTTTGCACAAAGTAACAAAGAACTTCTGGTTACCTGAACCATAACTCAATTCACTATCTGTTGCTCATGGATGACCTGCATCTTCATTGTCAATCCTGTTCACAATGCCTACAACCTCTCCTCCCAGATCGAGGCTCTACTCTTGATGAGACTCTCACACAAAAGTGTGACTTAAAACTCAGGGCAAGACTAGGAAATGACGTCAAAGTGGTAGTGATAGTACCTAACATCATTACAATTACAAAGATTTTGACTTGTTTTTCTTTCTTCTCTATTTGTTGCTTTTTTTGTACAACATTTTCCAGTCATTTGATTCTTTGATCATTCAACTAAATTGTGGGAATTCCGAATAAAGGAACAGCTTTGGATGAGACTCAAATTCACATTCCATACTTTTTAACACAGCATTCTTTAGTCAATCACCCGAGATACAGGTCCAAGTCTCATCTAGAGTTACTTCCTATAATTTAGTTTAACAACTAAAGAGGACAGGTCTGGTTAGTCACTCAATAGAAACCGTCACATGACCAACGTCTTCTGGCACAATGCCGTGTTGGGGGTGATCAATTAAAAAAGTTGGAAAAAGGGGTGATCAATGAATAAGTTAATTCTCTCACCTTTCGTTGAACAGTGATCGCTAAAAAAGTCCAAATTTAACAAGCGTGAATGCTGTCGGACACAAACTAAAGGACCAATTTAGCATAAACTTACATTGTAAATTGAACTCACCACTAAAAACCTTTTTGTGGGGGGGAATTTTCAAAACAGGAAAAAAAAACTTTATTTTAGACATAATAAGAAGTAAATGTTTAAATTTTCAGCCATCTAGCTCCGTTAGTGCAGGCTATACATGCGATACATACATAGCCAACCAGACCAACTTGAAAACTGAACAAATCTATGTTGACAGTTTTGGTTGACAATTTCTAATAAAAAGAAACAAAAATAAATCACTCGAAGTAATTGTAATATTCTTTTCAGAATTTCCAAACAACTTAGGAATCTGTATTTGTCTTATCTTATGGCTTTTCAAATTTGGTTTTATCAGTGAAAAGAAAAGAGCTTATGTGAAATAAGATTATATTTTGTCTATAACTTTGAGAAGAGTCATTAACATTCCAAATTTTGTTCAGACAATTGAACTCCTTCTTTGTGCTCTTGATATTGTTACCATTGTTTTGGCTGATCCATTCTTCAGCCTGAGGAGGAAAAGAAACCTATTTCTTCCAGAAATGGCAACATAAAAATAACTGTGAATATACCAACCAGATCAGTTTATTTCAGGAACACTACACAGACAAAAGTATTACCACCATCCAGGTACCCAGGTGATTCCAGTTTATGCACAAAGAGGTCCTCTAAACCTTCTTTGACAAGCAAAGAAAACCACACAGTGCTAAAGAATGAATCAGCCAAAACATTGTGATAACAACAAGGAGTTCAATTGTCTGAACTACTTTTGGAAGATAATAATTATTTTATGCCAAGGATTATTTTATAGGTTTATTTACTGTTGACCTTTCAAAAATATCCTAGAAATATGGAATATAAAATTATATTTTCACAGCCATGGGTGAATAGTTAAATGGTTGATATTGAACTCTATTCTTCATAGCATATTTTTAACCTGTTTGCTGCACAGATGAGATAACTTGTCTTACAATTCGCAAGATGGCAGCATCTTCTTGTGCAAACAAAAGGAAATTTGCATATTTACTTTGGTGATATGACAACTAGTGAAGAAGACTTTAAAAAAAATCTGGGACAAGGAGTTACAACATTAAAAAATATACTTGGCAGCAAACAGATTAATAACTTGACCTTTGAAATATTTCCCCCACTTATTTGTATTGTTGCAACCTATTTAACTCTTCTCATAACAATCATGCAGACGCATATTCATAAGCAATTTACTTCAGTTGTCAAATATCTAAAATAAACAAAAACCTTGCCTAGTGAGAAATTATTCAAATCCACTGACAAATATGCATCTTCATTTCCGTCAGATTGACAGTCAGAAAAGAAGAAAGAAAGAAATGCAAACACATGACTTGTTTATAATGTTAAACTAGAAAAACTATGCATTATTTTAAATGAAAATTTCATGCATCAATAAATTATGAACTGATTTCTTTCTTTATTTAAATCTATGTTATAATTTGCAATGTGTCCATCTGTCACACTGTCTAGGGTAGACAATTCCTTAATAACTGAATTTATTTCTGAGAAGGTTACTTCACTAATTTCTTTTTACAAAGTAACCTTCTCATAAATAAATTTATTTCTGAGAAGGTTACATCACTAATTTCTTTTTACAAAGTAACCTTCTCATAAATAAATTCAGTTATCAAGGAATTCCTTGATAACTGAATTTATTTCTGAGAAGGTTACTTCACTAATTTCTTTTTACAAAGTAACCTTCTCATAAATAAATTCAGTAATTAAGGAATTGTCTACTGTCTGATATTTATTTTTACATAAGAACACCCTCCCCTTTTTTAATTTTATGACATCTCAATAAACATCAAACTGACCAAATAACCTATATAAGGAAAGAATATAATTTCATATCAGATTTTTTCTCCGAACCCACTTTATCTAATGACAATAAAGCCTAAGGCCAACCAGTGTACATGTAAGCTTTTTAGTTGTTTCAAGTTTAATACAAAATGAATTCAATAATTTTAGTTAATGTTATATTTATGTTATGTTAACCTTTCAAATTACTGTGTAAACATACTGACACAGACCCCAGCTTTAGGTATACCATTAGCAAAGCAACAGGTATTTACTAGCATTGTAAATGTTTGGAATTAGGATTTGAAAATTGCCCCATGCTGAATTTGTGCAACCAGTTGTTATAAAAGGACCAAAATATGCTTCCCTCTTTACTTCATTATGACGTACTTTGACTTGAGGTGGTCTCAGCTAAAAGATTACAACAAAAAAAGGACTTGAAACCAAAGTGTTAAGATAACAAATAAAGATAAAAAGTATTGTTTATAACTTTGAGAAAATTTGTCAACATAATAACTTTTGCTCGGACAATCTAATCTCTTAATCACAAGATGGAATTAGTTGTTTAACAAGGATACTGTTTTTTTGCTTTGCACTACCAGAGAAAGAGACCAATAAAAGAGGCTCTCTTTCCTTGCGGATTTACATATTACACCTAAAGAAGGCCGTAGAATGAATCATCCAAAATGTTGTGTGAACATCAAAGATGTGAAGAAGAGATTAGATTGTCCGAACAAAAGTTGGTATATAAAAATAAGAAGGTTTCCCTCATCTTTTTCTTCATACTACAGTTATCTTTTTAATTCCATGTTTAATTATTTGACAATTTACTTCTAGTGTTGCTAATTGGAAAGTCTATTATCAGCAGAGATGTAGCTATGGGGGATTGAGGGGTGGGGGGCTATTTGAAAAGGCCCCCAATGAAGGAGGGAACCCAAAAGCTTTATAAATAGTAGTCCACCTACTGTATTTCTACTGACAAATCTCACTAAATGTTGGAGGGGGCCCCTCAAGGAGCCAAGCCACCCAAGCCCCCAAATCCACCCAAATCTCTAGCTACACCTCTGGTTATCAGACTAATTTTTTCTACAGAATATCCATTAGATGAAAATATGTCATGCTTATTATGTTCAATGTATAATGCAATACTTATATTCAAGACTGACCATTGAAGTGAGAGAATACTTTGGTATGAAATGAGTGTTCTTGATGAATTCATGATTGGCCAGTCGAATTGAACATCAGAGTTTATGTCTGTAAAAGCATTGTAAAAAGTATTGTCTGTGTATCTTGCATTGCTAGAATGAACATATCTGGTTAGCAACTGTTTTCTGCCACCATTTTGTCGGAAAGAGACCTTTCTCTTTCCTTATGGATTATACACCTGAAGAAATCTGTAGAATGGATCAGCCAAAATGATTATGGTAATAACATCAAGAACACAAAGAAGGTGTTCAATTGTCTGAACAAAGTTTAGAATGTTAATAACTCTTCTCAAAGTTATAGACAATATTTCAAACCTTTATTCAATTTATTCATATTTTGAATAACTTATTACAAGTCTTTACTTCACAGACAAAGTACATTTCTCTGTTCTAATGAGAAATGAACATTATTATTATTATTTTATTATGCCTCTTTGGGCATCTCCAAATTATACACAATATTTACCCATTAACTTCTAAACAAATACAAAATTCATAAAAAACATATTCAAATGTACATAAATACAAACAACATCTATAATTTACCACAATTCACAGATCAAACTCTCTTGAAAATCTCCTGACAGATTCAAAAAATGTCCTTGTAATCTCATTTTTTTTCCATTAATTTTTAAACTATCTAAATTATTTTTAAAACTTTGTACACTATTGCTATCTTTAACATGACTAGGCAACTTATTACAAAAATATATTATTTTTAGAAAAAAAATCTAATTGTTTAGTAGTTTTAGTTTTTGCAATCTGTCTTGTCAATAGATTTCCAGTTCAAGGAGAGATATTAAAGAATGGTGTACCATATTTAGAAATTCCATTAATTATTTTGAAAGTCTCAAATTAGAATATGATAATACTGAACTTTAAAACAACATCTTTTTTTCCTGAGAATTTAATTCTCTCTTTAATTCCCTTTCATGACTCAGTGGACAGCACTTTATTTAGATCTAAATACGCCAACTCACCATCTCGCTCCTTTTAGTACCAATCATATCATGGGATGCCTATTGATTTTTCTACCATGGACCACATACTGTCGCCATCTGATGGCACTTGAAAGGTTCCATCAACGCTGTCTTCGAAACATCTTAAATATCAGCTGGGAAGGTCAGAAGAACCAACGTCAGCATGCTGAAGGAAGCAGAAACAACAAGTATTGAAGTCTTCGTCATCAAGAACCAATTAAGATGGAGTCGTCATGTTGTTTGGATGGAAGACGAATGTCTGTCGAAATAAATCTTCTATTCCCAACTTAAAGAAGGCAAACGTACACCACACAATATCTCCAAAAGTTCTTAATAAATCTCAATGAAACTGTGTGGAATGGTAAGCAATGAGCGATGGAAGAAGTGAGTCAATTCTGGGGCAAATCCATGCACAACTACCCCTACATCGTAGTTATGTCCACACCACATTAATATCTCAAAAAGTTCTCAATGAAATGGCATTGACAGAGGTCTGTACTTTCTAGTTTTCTGTCTGTGATTACCTATGATTAAAGAAGAGAAACAAACATTTGAATTATAAATTATGTTTGGACAATTAGACTCCTTTGTATTCCTGATGTTGTTACCTCTACTTTTCTGCTAATCCATTCTTCAGTCTTTGTCAGGTGTGTAAGAGGCAAAAAAATGTTAATGTCTCTTCTGAGAAATTTTCCTTTCTCTACATACATAACTGATGAGATAATATATGATCATTTGAATTTGTTATTTTTTGCATTTCTGTTTTCTCCAGTATTTTGCTGGTTTTCACTTAGATTTTACAGCTTCAAGATGCCTAAATATAAAATGGCCTGTACCTCTCTAAATTCTTTCACAGGGATTAACTAGTTGTAAACATTTGATGAGTGATGAAACTATCTGTAATGGCACCAAATATAATATAACAAAGGTTGGCCAGTAATATTCTGTCTAAGGAGTGTAATAGAAAATACAATATGACTTCTGTAGTTTATAGTTCTTGCTTTATTCATTCAGATGCAGGATAGAGAGAGAAAGAAAGGTCAAACAAGGAACAAGGTTTCCTGATTTGAAATCTTAATGGTTGAACAAGAAACAAGGTTTTTTTTTATTTTAAATCATCTAACCACCTCCAGCATATTTGTAATGCCCCAGCACACACACCTCAATGCACTGGGCCTCGAAAGGCAGGGACAAACAAATGCCCTATGAGCATAAATATTTCAACACTTTGGCTCTGATTGACCACTGTGGCTTACTAGTCGCTTTATATTCATTTCATGGCCAAAGCCACACAATCCTGACATGTACTGAAGTCATGTGATTAGATTATGTGCATTGCCTTCATTTAACCACATGTGTCATTGACTTATCCTTTGAACACATTATCCATAACTCCTGTCATTGCCAAGCCATGTTGCTGAATGAGTTACACTATTTATCAAGCTTAGCTTAGTCTGGCACAAGATCGCAGTTGTGATGCACCCAGTGAAGATTGAACTCACTACAGTAGTAATGGTCTGCAAGACTAGCTTACTAACCATTACTTGTCAGCAAGATGCCTCTAAATAGATATTTACTAAGCTTAGCGGAGTGTGGCACGAGGCCACAGCAGTGAGGCACCCAATGAGGACTGAACTGACTATACTGAAAGTAAAGTTGAATAAATAGAAATTACTTGATACTAGTAGGGATTCCTGGCATTACCCAGGAAAAAATAACTTCTCACATACTCCAAGCAGGCCTGTGCATACTCCCGGGTCAAGTTAAGCATTATTTCTTCATCAGTCCGACCTACCTGGGGTGGTGGGGACTGAGTAAAGAAATAATATAATATATAATGCCTTTGGTTTTGCTCTGGGATGTGTAGTTCTCAAGTTATAAGAGTACAAACATAAAAAGATAGAGACTTAGAGATAGCTGTTAATAGTTATCTCCCTTGAGCAATCTTTTTTTAGGTGAGCACAGACCCCCATATAAAATAGACAAATTTTTTTTTGCGGAATTCAACCTAAAAATGCGTGCTGTAGGTAAATTGAGATGTGCTGATTCTGAATAAGCCTTTCTTTTTTTTTTGCTTTGGGGTGCATGGTTCTCGTGTTATAAGAGTACAAACAAACAGACAGACAGACATACACAGCAATTTTATATATTTAGATGAAGAATAAAAAAAATATTGTGCAAAATTTCCAGGTCAAGCAAAGTAAGTATAAGAGCTATTTTTCCCCAATACTTCTGCTTGAATACTTTCAAAGGGGATGGGCCTTCTCACCACAAAAGGCCTTTAGAAATCAGTTCATTTTTATAGATTCTGCTGGCAAGGTTCAATGTGATCTTGAGTGTTATAAAAATAGTAACAATGCTTTGTGTTGAGAAAAACCTTTAAGGAATAAAAACAAAACAAGGCAACTGTTTGATGAGAAGTAATTGTTGCAGATTCACTTCTCTTGATTAACAGCTAAAAATATTATAATTGTTTTTGGAGGATGAGGTAGTCATACTTTACACTCATTAATGAAATGCATAATTTCTGAGATGAAATAATGTGACTATTATACATTGATTTATTTTCATTGTCTTTATCATAATATTTTAGTTGTTGAACTCTCCGATTCTGTCACCATTGGTAACCTTCTAGGAATGTTGAATGGGGATATGTTGTTCTCATTCCTACAATGAGAGAATTTCAGACCATCATTTTTTTCCATAAGATGCTGATCTGTGTCTCCACTGAGCTGGTGTATATTCTTGCTCTGCTTGATGCAGGGATTGATCTCTGGGGAATCAGATTAGCTGTACCAGTGCTTTTATCCACTAGGCCATGTGACACTCAGGTAGTCTTTTTTTAGCCTTAAATCTAATGCCTGTTCTTTCCTAATAAATGGCTCCAATATGGTGCTGATATCTATACTTGGCCTACTGATTGGATGATTTTGAGCATAGCATGTGAGTTAATTCCTTTAATTGTTTTATTCTCCAAAGTTGTTCTATGTCTATTATTTTGACTTCATCTTGCTGTGGTACCACGTTATCACATTAGTCAAATCAAATGGCTATTGTGTGTCGATTCAAATACTGTTGTTACTTTTTATGGTAGTGGGCAAATCTTCAGAAAACAAGTTTTAAGGGTATAGGTACAACCGAGGAAGCCATGGATAAAAAAATGTTGTGAACCACGTTTGTAACCCTGTCTGAAACAACAACAATGTATACAAAAATATAATATTCTCTGTGTCAAGCAAGAGACTCCATATTTCCAAAACACAAAACAATACTAAGACAAAAAGTGTTGAATGTAGAGAGAGGAACATTTTTCTCCTTTTCCGTATGTGGATGTGTTTGTGTGACTACTATGACATTGCTTTCCAGATGCGCGGATTTCAAGCTTAGCCCCAGGTGGATGTATCTCTGTCCCGGTCCATGGGAACTCTGTCTCTTTCTTTGGACTGGTCAGCCCAAATAAATAATGTTCTCTTATCTCCTTCCTGTCAGTGTTAACTAACATCACACTGGTCAGATGCCACATTGAGGATACAGCATTATCTCAAAACATTCTAACCACACACAGAGAAGACAGTTCCCATGCTTTATCTTGTAACAATATTCATGGGAAGGTTACCAAATGTGACAGACACCTGAGAAAAACCCAAGGGTACAGCAATTGAAACATAGGAATGAACATAATATTATAGTTGGGCATCTCTCATCTCCTCATGCTATGGATGTGGATACTTTGATAATTTGTTCTTTATATATTGTTGCTTGATGCATTAAGAGAAAGAAAATATTGTACTAACTACTTGCAATAATATAGTTTAAAGTTCTTTATTTACATTGGGTCCAATCCCTTGCAACATGCAGAGGCACAGCTGAGGAGGAAGAGGGTGTGCTATTTGAAAAGGACCCCTGGGCCTCCAATGGAGGGGGACCCCCAAAAGCTATATAAATAGTAGTTCATCTAGTGGATTTCTACTGACATTATACAGTAACAAGGATATATTTGTACATACATGAATTGCATAAATAATAATTCACCAATTAAATGATAGTGCATTCTATTTATTGCAAATTTTCCTTTTTCATTAAATCTTACTAGATGTTGGTGGGGGCCCCTCAAGGAGCCAAGACCCCCC
>VCCN01005374.1:2413756-2430581 GCA_006491835.1 Architeuthis dux | reverse complement strand
AATCTATTTATTTCAAACAAAATGAGGATTGTATTTTCTTTTAATTTCAATTAAAACAAAAGACTTAAAATTGAAGCAGGGAGAAAATGGAATTTGGATCAAGTTGTCGAGAGAAATGGATTTGTGCATTTTTTTTTATCGCTATTGAAACCAGCTACCATTTTGCATAGTGGTAGTCGGGTTGGGGAGTAAAATCTAAAGGGACAGAGAGTGGGGTATTGGGTGGGGAAGGTTGGAAGGCAAACATGTTGTTCATCTTTTTCTTTCCTTCTCTTTCTTTTAGCTTTTAGAAAAAATGCATCATGGATATAAATAAAACCATTCTCCCCTTTCCCTGTAACTGAATAGACAAACCAGCAAACCAACAAATTTTATGACTTGGGCTTTTATATTATAAGATTATAATTATTTGCACTCGTTGAGTTTTCTCACCAATAGAGATTGATGGCTTCCACTGGAGATCGAGTGACAGCAAGTCTCCTCAATACATCGGTTTGCCTAAATTTAAGAATGTAACACCTGTGTCAGCTTTTATTCATTCCATTAAACATACTAAATGCAGGTTGTCTGCAATATATCTTTTAGAAAAATTTAATATGTTTATGTATGTTAAGGAACTGAAAGTCTGTTTTTTTTGTTTTTATTCATTATCTTTCCTAAACGGCCATGTTTATACATGACTGTACATGAAAATTAAATGAGCACGCACCATGAATAAGAGTTAGCTATTAGGTTTTTGGTTGCTTTCATTTTTTGGTATTACAAAATAAATGTTATAAATAAAATTATACCATGTGCCAGGTGTATAAAGGGTCTGGAATATATGGATATTAATTATGAATATAATTTTAAGTAAGTTATATTTGCAATGCCTGTGAACTAACAGATTATCTTTTTTTTCTGTGGAATCTCACAAGTTCTGTATTATTAGGAAGTTGTTTTTAATTAATTTGTTAAATTTAGCAATGCCTTAACTTTTCCAATGGTACTTTGAGAGATTTTGAAGATGGTAGCACATTTGTATTTGTGCTTTTTTCTACCATGTTGTTTATGTTAGTGTTGGTTTAGAGTGAGTTTAATGAACCAAAGATGACTGCACTCACTGGTTTATTTTCTGTTTGCAGAGGCATTGAACTGTGAATTCAATGCATAATTATTGCTTTGTGAAGCATGCAGAGTAGCAACCATGTTTTTTTGTTCGTTCAGACTTTATTACTTTTTTCCTTAGAAGAATTAATTTAAGTCAACACAGCTATCTTTTACCTGTTAACAGGTAAGGAGACATTATTTTTATGCTTTGAATTGTGTATGGTTCACCTGCACCTTGTTGGATGTAAAGGCATTTATCACAAAAAAGTGTAAAATAGGAAAAATACATTGTTAACAATGTATTTTTCCTATTTTACACTTTTTTGTAATGCAACAAAATGGGTCACAAAATAGCAAATTAAAGTTAGACATTTGTTTTTTACTTTTTTGTTTTCACCAAAAATAATGGTAACTCTTATCAAAATCAGGAACTTATCTGAACATGTCCGGCTGATAAACAGCATTTGTTGAACTTATTTAGATATAACAGCAATTCATAAAAATAAGTCATAATATATAGAATAAGTGGTTGAAGAGAAATGTACAAACAAAAGTTATTGAAACAATTCAATATATTGAAATTGAAAAATGAATGCAGAAAACAATGATACATTTGTTACGTTATTGGGTTTGATGATACCTCATATACGACTTGTGTGTTGCACTGGTGTGTATAGTTAGAACCGGTCGCATATCATTTGATGTTCATTTTTTGTTTGTGTGCCATGGCTTTTGCTGAAAGGAACTGGTTCATTGAGAAAAGCCCAAGTCCAATTTAAAATATTATGTTCATTTTATTCGACTTTACTCGTAGCGACGCTCTGGAAATCTGCACTGTGAGAAACGTGTTACTACAAAATTAACTGTCAACACTCTTTGTAGGTTAAAGTTCTCATCCAGAATATTGTTGAATTTTGAGTTGTCAAACAAACAAAGTATAGCTGCTACTGTTTTTCTCTTTTTTACTCTGTAAATCGCATCTATCTCATATTTTTACACTTCACATCAAAAAGTTGTGCAGCTCTAGAAACACTAAGTTCGTTTGACTGTGCCCCCTGTGGAGGGGGCAGCGGGGCCACAGACACAAGTCCTAGCCTTGGACAGCTAGTCCTGGTCTCTCTCCCTCCTCTTTTCTTGACATTAAAACTTGCACCATTTTTTTGTTTACGTCAGTAAATTCTTTAGACGGATCAGCCAACATTTTATTGTTATTCTAAATTCTTGTACAAGCATTCCATAATCAGGATTCAGTCTGTAATTTTTTTGTTTGTTATTTTACCAAAACAAAACCCTCATTTTAATAACTTTCCTTACTTTTCAATTTCAACCAAATAATTTATTGTGTTTACATTTGTCAATATAGCCCTCATCCTAATTCCTAGCCTAACAATCGCATTTTATATACATTGCATGATTTGGAATATACACATTTATATTTATTCTATCTATCTATCTATCTATTGGGGTCATATTGCTACACATTTGATAAGTAAAACCGGTCTGGTTAGTCACTCACTAGAAACCGTCATATGACCAATGTCTTTTGGCAGCATGCCGTGTTGGGGGTGATTAAAAAAAGTTTTTTAAATAAAAATAAAATTTTTTTAAATGGGTGATCAATGAATAAGTTACTTACTTCTCTCGCCTTTTGTTGGACAGTGATCACTAAAAAGTTTGAATTTTCAAAAAAACAAAGCGGACACAAACTAAGGGATCAATTTAGCACTAAAAACCTATTAAAAAACAATTTAATAATAAGGAATAAATGTTGAAATTTTCAGCCCTCTAGCTCCATTGGTGTGGCCTGTATGTGTGATAGATATATACATACATGATCGCTGGCACTCGATATGAGCTTAATTGTGTCCTCCATAGAGCAGCGTGTGCTTGATAAAGGGACCGGTTGCAGAGCAGTCTGGCCCTACCTTGGCAAGATGTTCTGTTAATTGGCAGCAGAGCATAATAGGCTAAGATGGCCGCAAAACAACCAGGTTGCTGCATACAGCACCAGCTATTCCCAGACGGACTTGGCTGTACATACATAACCAGCCAGCCAGCCAGACCAACTCAAAAACTGAAGAAACCTATTCTGACATTTTTGGTTGACAGATTGTAATATGCAAGTCCAGAGTTTTCTATCCCTAAACAAAGGAAAAACTTTAGACTAATCCAAATTAATAGAATAGTCCAACATCTGATAATGAAACCTGGAACAGGACAGACAATGCAATGTAAAATTCAATTGCAGATGAGTATTGAGAAAAGGACTCTATCAGAAAGTACTAAATTACGACTTATGTATACAAATGCAAACACACACATACTCACACACTCACTCTCACACATGTATGCACACATACACACACACACACAAACACACACTCATGTATACACACAATCACACACACTCCTGCATACACACACTCACTCTCACAAACACACCCTCACATATGCATACACACTCACTCACACACCCATACTCACACACACTCACTCACATGCACACATTCTTGCATGCATACACGGACACACACACTCTCACACACACACAAACACACACTCTCATACACACTCAAGCATACACACATTCACACACACACACAAGCGCACATACACACACATTCACACATAGAAATATAGATAATAGAAAGAAAGAGAAAGTATGCGTTTACACAGTGTGTACTGGGTAAACCAATTTAAAGCTTAGTACAGTAAACCTCACCATCCATGGAATCGCCAACTGTGGTTTCACTTTTCCATGCTTGGCCCAATTTGGATGTTTTTTTCATCTAGATCTCAATGTTTTTGGTTGTGTCTAGATGTTAGAAATTTAAATGATTTTTCATAAAATCAGTAATATTTTAATAAAGTAAGTGTTGATGATTAAAGTCACATTTAATTTATTAATAATATGTAATATTTCCTAGATTTTAAATATATATATCTACAGAATGTAGATGTGTCTAGATGTTTTTTTGCTCAATTTTCGATGTAAAGCTGAAAATAGATTTAGCAACACTGCTAGTATATATGGTTCGCTATTATCCGCGGATTTCACCATTTGTGGGGGGTCTTGGAACGTATCTACTGCGTATAACGAGGTCTTACTGTATTGTTATTTGAAGGTGCCAAAGACAATATCCATTACTCTTTGTATAAAGTTCCATGTTTGCTTACAGACTTACAATTTCTTATCTTGGTTTCATTAGTTCTTAGACTCGGAATTCTTCCAACACAAATTTTTCCCACGTGTTACGTCTGTTACGGTCTCTGGGGACAAGGAGAGTTTCCTTAGTTAACATTCTTCAACTGAGCTTCAGTCCATCTTGTATTTGAAGTTTTATCTCAGCATGGCTGCAACATGATGCTTAGCATCAGCCATCAAGTTTTCACTGTTTTCACTTTTAGTAAAAGGGCCATCTGACAACAATGTATATCTACTAATATGCCAGTGCCTATATACATGACACTAAGATATATGATATACACAGGGCCCTTTAAGAGACTCAAATAAGTGAGGAAAATGTGTGTGATGTTTAATGAAGACTGGCCTGGTGAATAGATTTTAATAGTCAGGATGAAGATGTAATGAAGTCTCTTTTTATTTGTCATGTTCTCAGTATGAACCCCCATTAAAAGTATTTCATCACTTCCTGCAATTCCTTATATAAAACAATGTATGTTCTGGTTTTGTTAGATAGAGACCACTAGACTCTTCTAAGTGGTCACCTGTCTTCATATGTATATTAAAGCATTAAATGTGACGCTTGGGTTCATCTAACTGCATTGACACACTGAAAAAAAACAGAACCCCTAAACATGTTGATATACGCCCTCCACAAAAATTTTACAATTAACAATTTTTTGTTACAACTATTAGGTTGATGCAAAAATAATTGCAGTTTTTCACCATAAACTTTAAGGCAGTATATCTCAGCTTAGAATAAAAGAAATAAGAACTTTCAGAATCTACACATTTTTGCCATCTAGAAAGTCCATTTATTCTGGAAGCAGAGACAGTGAGTTCTTCAAAGGAGTTTTGAGCTGCTGCTTGGTTGTTGAAGACCTTCCCTTGCAGGAAGTGATTGAAATGCTTGAAAAAGTTGGAAAGTGGCCTGGTGAGCAAGCTGGGTGAGTTTTGTAGCCTAGTTCGGTCAAATTTCTGCAGGGTCATTCGATTGACATGTGATCGGGCATTATCATGGAGAAGAATGGAGAAGAATTGGTCCTTTTTGATTGACCAATATTGGACGTAAACATTTCAGTTCTTGGTGCATTTTGTTGATTTCCTGGCAATACTTCTTTGCTTTGATGGTTTCGCCAGCATTCAAGAAGTTGTAGTGGATGATTCCACTTGCCGACCACCAAGCAGCGCCCATAATCTTCTTTTGATGCAGGTTTGTTTTGGGGAAGTGTTTTGGTGCTTCATCTCTATCCAGCCACTGCCCTGAATGCCCTCAATTTTTGTCACATGTCACAATGCGATCAAGAAATAGATAGAAGCAAAAGAGCAGACTTTGTAATAGCAAATCTTTTGATTTTCGAGCGGCACCCATTTGTCAAGCTTTTTTGCTTTTCCAATTTGGTGCAAATGTCGAACAACTGTTGAATGTTTAATGTTTAGTTTCTCTGCAACCTCTCGAGTTGTTTTGCGTGGGTCCACCTCAATAATGGTTTTCAATTGGATGTCGTCAATCACAGAAGGATGTCCACAACTCTCCTCATTTTCAAGGCTTGTCTCTGTTTCAAAATGTTTGGAACCAATGTTGAACTGTACATTCGTTGACGGTCCTCTTGTCAAATACTTGGTTGATATTGCGAGCAGTTTCCGCTACTTTACATCTGATTTTGAGCTCATGCAACAAAATTGCTTGAATTTGTTTTTTTTCCATCTTAGATTTGACAGCCTGAAATAAACCAGAATAAATAGAGCGAAATTCACGCTTTGAAATGGTATATTACATGAACATAGTTAAATAATAATTTATTCCAAAATAAGCATCAAAGTTTCAAATAACAAAAACTGAAATTATTTTTGCATCAACCTAATAACAACTTAACAATTTTCAACTGAATCTTTGAGACAAAATATTGTTGTTATTATACATTGATTAATTCACATCTTGCTTTTGTTAACAAGAAGGAGCAGACATACTGTGTGCATATTACCCCATCAGTAGGCTAGCATAGCCACTAAGTAGGAAAGAACAGGCATTAAATTAAAACTCTCAAATCCACTACCTGTGTGTTTTATAGGACCTGACCAAATAAATAAAGCAACTGGTAAAGTACATCTGGATCTGGTTCTGGTTCCCTGAAAGTTAGGAGTTCAATCCTTGTATCGAGTAGTGCAGAAATATGCACCAGCTCACTGTAGAGGCAGAGTAGCATCATAAGGAAAAATTTCCTACAAATGGCATAGGATGTGATGTGACTAGGAAAACAGTATCCCACCATGGATTGAATAAAGATTTTTGTTCAACATTCCCAGAAGTCACTGAGGCGCGAGAGGAATATTGAGTATCTATTTATATAATGAACCATGTGATTTTCTTGGTGCTCCGTTCATAACCATGGACTCTTCCACTTGAAGGTAACAATTTTACTGATAAAAGTATTTTCTACCCACCATTTGAAGCAATGGACTCTTCCAATGTAACAAGTTTTTTTCTTTTTCATTTATAAAAAAAAACAACCATCTAATAGACTTCAAATACAGTCCTCACTTTTCGAAAGTTCACTTTTCACCACTTTTTTATCTTTTTTGAAAAAAACGCAAAAAAGAGAAAGTAGTGTTCAGCTTTTGTTTTGCAGCAAGCCATTATAGAGGCAGCACACACCCTCTTCCTCTCTTCTACACCCAATTCTCTTGTACCTCCCACCACCACAACCTCCAAAGTCTCAGCCTGACATATCATACTCACCATTTTGGGGGTCTTGGATAGTTCAAAAATGTTTCCCTTATAAATTAATGGTAATTGCTTCTTCGATTCATTCCATTTCGGCTTTTATAGAAACGCTCTATTTTTGAATAGCAGGACAACCTGTAGATCCGTGATGTTTTTCACAGGGATTAATTATATTATACTTCAAATGTTTAAAATGTGGTATAATAAAATCAGCCATTATTTTCTGAATGACCTACTAAAATAGTTTAATTTTTACAAAAGTACTTATAATGCGTTTGATCACTTGCAAATTTTACTAACACTTTGATTCTTATCAATTTGATTGATTGAATTCAACGCAGGCCCGGACAACTAAGCCGGTGGATCTTTGATTTTCCAGTTCGACAGCATTTTCAAAGTTTATTACCTCACTTGTTTACAATGCAAATCCTTCCCCATTTGATTATAATAAGTATTAATTATTTGAAATGTAATTGAGCTTTTCTGAATAAGAATTGCCAGTTAGTTACATTGTCACAAGGTTCTGCTTTTTAGAACACCTGTCGATATCAACTAACAATGCCTTCTGTGTTTGGTGTTGGTATGCAGACAGTATTAAATTGCAAAATGGGTCGTTAGAATTCCACCTTCATTAGCTTACAAGTTTAATTGATTTGTAAAACTTAACGTGAGCTTGGCAGGAAAACCCATAAGATTTTGTTAAGCATAAAATTAGGTTAATATAATCCACAAAATAACAATAATGCCTTCTTTATACGGCTACCCAACTGTTTCTTCTTTTTCTCTTTTTTACCTCTTTCTTTTTCTCTTTTTTACCTCTTTCTTTTTCTCTTTTTCTCTTATCAATCTTTTCCGACCCTGTAGTTCCTTTAAATGTCTGTCTCTTTTCTATCTTCTCAGCTTTCTTTTCCTAGATATAGATATAAAATCAACAACAGAAATTTAGTCATACTGTCAACATAGAATATCTACTTATTTCAGGTCATTCTACAAGTTTGTGGTTAGGGAAAAGTTCAAATATCCATAAGCTTAAGAAAAATGTTGGTGATACATTTGTTACATGACAAATGT
Source organism: Architeuthis dux (assembly GCA_006491835.1). Classification (NCBI taxonomy): domain Eukaryota; kingdom Metazoa; phylum Mollusca; class Cephalopoda; order Oegopsida; family Architeuthidae; genus Architeuthis; species Architeuthis dux. The sequence goes on along the minus strand of VCCN01005374.1, from coordinate 2,422,512 downwards.
TCCATGACAAATGTTCCATTCCTACAATGTGATTGACGTAGCAGTTAATATCACAGGCAATGGAATCAGCGAGCCAAGTTCAAAATCCAGTCAAGGCTGTCTACGTTCACTTTGCACTAATGGCCTTGGGAAAGGCATGAATCCGTCTCTTCTCCTCCTCCAGGGCAAAATAACAGGGTAGACTGGGCTCTCTAGTCTTGGAGAAGGACAATTCTGATTCTAAACCAAATGAGTGGAGCCCCTTTAAGGCGGTTGGATGCCAACTTTGACATCCTTCCGGCAGCTCCTGCAGCCGCTTTCCTTTGAGGTGGATTCTGTCTACTGGACATCCAAGGATCTCCATACACTTCACTAAGGCTTGCACCCTAGAGGGGTCACTTCAGTGTTGTTCCATTGTCTATCAAGAAAGAATAAAGCCTTCATTTGTGCTATCAGTCGTTGAATATATGTAAAATAACGTGTGGGAAAATTGTTTGGAAGTTTCATTGGCAATCTGTGCTTGTTTAACCTCATTGCTATGTGTTTGTTTATATTCTATTCATATGCAAAATGAACTTCATGGAAATGATATAAGTAAACCAGTTTTATTTTATTACTAGGCAATAAATAACCATAAAACAAAATTCTGTCAGCTATTCTTCTCCCTATCCTTCTTTTCCCCTCTATTCTCATTTTTATTATATTCTGATTCTTATCCGGCATTCACATACAATAAAAAGCAAACAGATTGGTACACACATATGCACTTGCACATGCACACACACACACGCCTGCAGATAGACATACAGAGATATGCAGACACACAGACACACACAAACATGCAAATGCATACATGCAGGCACTCGCAAACATGCAGACCCACAGACATGCAGATACACATACAAACATGCACACACATAAAGACACACACTGAAATGCAGTTAGGCATGCACACACATATATACCTGCAGATATACACAAAAACATACAGACTCACACAGACATGAAGATACACACAGACACACACACATGCAGATATACACATACAGACGCATACAGACATACAGTTACATAGAGACATGCAGATACACACACATACACATACTCTTATACAGAGACAATACTTTTAGATTTACTGTTCAATTTTTTTCCTATTCTTTCCTAATTTAAAAAAAAACATTCGCCAACATCTATAGACATACTCTTATATGCTTAGCAATCTGCTCCCCAAGGTTTGCTGTTAACCCATCTTCTTCTTCATCATTATTATTAAAATGAGAAAGAAAGAAAAAAGAAGATTATTTGCCATTGAGCTGTCATTTCAAGAACATTCTTCCCATGATCTCTGGCTACACACATCTGACAGAAAGGCACCCCGCTACAACTGGCAACAATTGAAAAACGCATGCTTACTTCATTGTCTTTTTTTTCTCCAACTTCATCAAAGTCACCCTGGTTGGCATATGCAGATCACTCACTGATCATTTGAGCCATAAATCATTTGATTTTGCCAAAAATAAACACTAGACTATGAGATGTGCTTGTGACAAAAATAAAACATTGCTGTCACTTCTCATCATGTTATGCCTGTACATTGGTGAATTTTTATTGGGCTATCACTAGAGGAAATTCAGAAGTTAGAATGTACTTGAATATACTTGAAATGGGCTTTTTTTGACAGCAGTTAATTGCGTCATTATAGCCAGCTTCAGTGTAGTTGGGGTGGGATTAAACTATTAAGAAAATGGTGGTTAAATTTGGTATGGCCAATATCAGAATTAGATTATTTAAAAAAATATTGATACTCTTGGATGTGACCTTCACTTAAGCTGTTCCAAGCATTTGCCATTCTTGCCAAGAAGAAAAACCAATGGAGGTCTGAATTTGTAGTTTATGGCTGTGTCCTCTGGTTTTACTGCAAATGGATGAAGTCAGCATTTTCTTATCGGGACATTTTGAGCAATGAACATCAGAGCGTGTGTGCGTGTGTGTGTGTGACTAGCCCCTGTCAAGATTAACAGTGAGTCATCCTGCATGGTATGAAAGTGACAAGGCCTTTTTGTTTGGTGATGGGACAGAGCACATGGAGATATGGTTTCATGCCTTTACCAAGGACATAAGTGTTATATGATCATAACCTCATTTGTTGTACTTATAACCATTACATCACCTCCCACCTCAATGCATGTGTGTGTGTACTACTACCACAACTAGTAATGCTAATTATCAATTTTCTCAGCTGTATCGTGTTGGATTGATATGAAACTTGGTTCAGACCTTTGGGTGAACTATCCTCATCTTCCTCTTCCTCTTCCTGCTGCTACTATTACTATTACTATTACTATTACGACGACAACGTTTAGAATCCCTTTGAAATATGGACATAAGAATGGTGGCTGCATTTATGGTTCTTGTTATTCAATGTATTTACTAAGAACAGTTTTTGATTATAATTCAACTGTTCATGCCAGCGAAAAATTAAGCTGAAGTGAACAAAACCTTGACAGCTTGTCATCTGTTCATGTTTGAGAATATGACAAGTTTAATGGGATCAAGATTAAACGTGATTATCTCAGATTAGCTTGATTTAATACTGACACCCTTGAAATGTATTTATTCTAAATATTTGTACACTTGAGTTTTCATATATTAGTTACTGGTGGCTTTCATTGGAGATCAAGTGACAGCAAGTTTCCTCAATATCCCTATCACCCTCATCAGTATTCCATATAATTATTCAACCCTTTTTTCATTGGATAAAGCATAATATACTGTATGATATACCTGATGAAAAAATGGTAATATTTAGTTAATGCTGTATTCAAAAAACATTATTTTGCCATAAACCCATTTTAATGATGTGCATAGAATAAATGAATATCATCTTTGGAAAACTAATTTTAGGATCTAAATTGTTCAAACTTGAGCTACTGAGCTTGCAATTCATCTATGACTCCTTCTAACAGCTTTGTCTGATGGTGGCTTGTGGTCTTCCAGCAAGTTAACTCATATATATATTTTTTTATTTTTTTATTAAAAGTTTATTAACCACAACAGACCATTTTGAACACTGTTGCTGGGTTTAGGTTATTCTTGTGTTCTGACATTTATATGTATCTATGTATCCGGACTTTGCCCAGCCAAAACCATTCATAGTAGAAACATGAAATGCTGCACTCACACTCCCCACAATAAATAGGGAAAACACTTATTTTGTTTTTTGAAAATTATCCTCCATAGGTTTTTAGTGGGGGTTCAATTTACAATGTAAGTTTATGCTAAATTAGTCCCTTAGTTGGTGTCCGGCAGCGTTCATGCTTGTTTTTTTGGAAAATTTGGACCATTTAGTGATCACAGACCAACAAAAGGCAAGAGAATTAACTTATTCATTGATCACCCATTTTTCCAATTTTTTAATTGACCACCCCAACATGACATGCTGCCTAAAGACATTGATCACGTGATGGTTTCTATTGAGTCACTAACCAGATCTTATTAGTAGTTACTTCAATACAACAAAAGCTAATTAAATATTTATAATTCTTAATCAACTGCTATATTACACCGTGTCAAATTGGAATAAAAATGGTTGAACTAAATACTATTCTAATTATGAAAATATAGTTAAATGTTTTTCTATAATCTTATGCAGACATAAAAGTTGTTTAATTGACTCCTGTATTTATAAATGATTTTATAAACAATCACATATGAATGATTTTTTAGTCTGTCACTCATTGCTAGAAGGAGAATCAGTCAACTCACCACAGTCCTCTCATTTGATTTAATCTGTTTAGCTAATAATGAGATCCGTGTTATGAATACTGAACAAGTTATGGCTTGTTGATTATGAATTCCCAAATGGAAGATATAAATAAACATCTTAACAAGAAATAATCTATTATGTTTTATTCCTCCATCAATGTGAATTGTTCAAAATGTCCTGATTTATTCAATAATGAGTCAAAGCAATTTGTAAATTATAGCAAGAATGTCCCACACAATTTTCTGTTTCATTCTTTGCATGCATTTTACATTAACTTCCTTTTGTAAGAACAAATTAAAGATTAATTAGAAAACAATTAAAACTACAGAATTGAAAATGCAAGGCTTTATATAGATTCTAAGAAAGAGAGCATTATTTCTGGCATGCAGTGCTGGACCTGTTCATTAGGTTGATTGATTGATTTGTTTAGCAGCATATCAACCCTTGATGGGTCATTTAATGCCGAAATCAGTTTAAAATTCCCCCAAAATAGAGTCTTGAGACTTTGGTGAAAAGTTATTCTTTTTCAACTAGAGTCTTGCGACTTTCGTGAAAGATTATTATTTTTTTTAAATTATTCTCTTGTTAAAAAAGAACCTTTCACCAGACTCTTGTGACTTTGGTGAAAGAACAGGTGTCTCTTGATTGGGGTGGTCCTACCCCTCTGCAGGAGATGCAGTCTCCTGATTGGGGTGGTCCTACCCCTCTGCAGGGGATGCAGTCGGCACATTCTAGGCCCCAGCCAACAGGGCCAGGCCCCTGTTTGCGGGTGTCTTACCTCTCTGCAGGGTATGCAGTCGGCATATTCTAGGCCCCAGTTGACAGGTCTACCATTTATTAGGTGAACCTAGACAGTTACCTAGAGTGCAAAGGTAATAGGGTTGCACTCCAAATTGAAAATAATAGTCCTTAAAAATCTGGACCGCAAATTTTAAGTCTCGATAGGGCACATGAAACCATTGCACTAGCCCTGCTTGCATATAATGTCTAATATAAAGGATTTTTAAAAAAACTCTGTTTTAACTTGTTTATGGAGACTTGAAATTTTTTATTTTGTATCAGTTTGTGTTAAGTGTCACCCATTCATCTTTAAATGGCATATTTCACATAAATGTGTACATGTGTTTTATTGATTAAATACAAAATGGAAGCCAATAACCTTTACTTGACATAGGAATTCAGGATTCCTTGAAATAAGAACCTGATATAATTTTTTATATTCATGATTGTTTGATAATAACTTCAGCAACTCACTTATTTTTCTTTTTTAAAAAACTTAGCCTACAATCTGAATGTAGCTATTAAGTAACGAGACTAGGCTTACTATAGTCAAACCACAATGTGCATGTGCAAATAATGTGGTATACATTTACTGATGAGAAAGCATAAATATAACCTTTGGAAGTTTCAAACAGCTCACGTCTTCATTTCGTTGTTATGCATCACTTGAAGTAGACATGTTTTTCAGACATGTCATAAAAACGGTCAGCACAAAAATCGAGCAACTCATCAATTTGAAATTTTTGCTGAAATTGAACAAAAACGGCTACAAAATCATTTTGTATGCTAAGCTTCATGGATAGAATGTTAATTTATCAAATACAATACTGTTTATTGTACATTCATTCAAAAGCTGGTCTGCAAGGATATTGTCAGTATAAAAACAGTCTGTGGTACAAAAAAGGTTGGGGACCCCTGTGTTTAGGTCCTGATAAGATACAAGTCTCAAAAATAGATTTGCAAATCATGTGTATTGGTAAGTTATGCAATATTTGTGGAACTTTTCTGGTATAGAGTCATTCTAGAGCAATTAGATTATATTTTTTCAACAAAGATTTTTCCATTTAAGAGCCTTGTGCCAGATTTATTGTGATCTGAGATGAACCCAAATTGTTCAGCTAAGTGATCAAACCAACAAAATTTCAACAAATATTTATTTTTTCAACATAATCTCCTCCATTGTCAATGCACTTAATTCAATGGTGAATATTAATCACATAAATAGAAGATTATACAGTGAAAATTTCAGATTTAAATTCAACTAATATGAGTCAGACTCCAGACTTTTTAATGCCCACTTGTATATATACACACACGTGTGTGTATGTATATATATATATATATATATATATATACATGATATTTCTTTCCAGTTGTACAGCTTGCTGTGGATCAATAAAGAAATATCTTGTATAATACGGTTCTACCCCAGGTATTGAGCATTCTACAAAAAACCATGGTCTAATGAATTATTTTTACACAGTAGTATGAGAATTTGATGTACACGGATTATATATATATTTGCATTGCCCAGGGAAAAATTACTTCAAATATAAAAACACAGGACCCCTCGATAAAATTACCCCCAATTTTGAACCGTAAAAAGTGAGATAAAAAATCCCCCCCCCCTCGATTTAGATCCCTATATCCTGACTTTGACCACTAAAACATGAAAAAAATTTTTGCTCTCTGGGAAATAAAGTCTCTCTCCTGATTTTGACCCCTAAAACGGGGGGAAAATCCCTCCAACCAATGTTGACCCCTAAAAAGGAAAAACAGAGTGGCTACACGAAAAAAAGGGAAAGAAATCCCCCCCCCCACGATTTTGACCCATAAATTCCTCCCCTTCAATTTAGATCCTTATAAGGGAAAAGTTCTCCCAATTTTCACCACTAAAATGTGAAAAAAGATTCTAGTGATTACTGATGATGATGATAAGACAGGAGGGACAGCCCATCCTCTTTCTCAGAATAAATGTACGTATACACATCCCTTCTCCATAGTATCTATTTCTTCAGCTGCTGGCTCATGACTGTCACTCTCCCTATCAGTCCTCCCCCTCACTCAGTGAATGTGTGCAAAGAAACAAACTCACAGACAACCAAATTTATATATATATGGATATATATACATATATAATTACAGACCTTCTACTATAGTTGTACTAGATATTTACTAAGCTTTGCTTAGTATGATACAAAGTCAAATGGGGAAGATTGTGTTGCTCCAGTCTTCCTAGTGGGGAGGTATTGCCTACTTTGAAAATCACCATTTGCAATCTTAGCCTTTACTCAAACACCTACTCCTGACTCCAGTAGGAAACACATAACTATCTCAACCACAAAGCAAGCCATACTATAGTAATCTCCAAGGATAACCGAGCAAACTTTTGAAATTTATCTATAAAAGCAAATTAATTCATTGCTGAGTCATATTTCACTTTTGAGTTATGTATACTGCCAGATGTTATTTATTTCAACATCTTTCATTCTGTCATGATTTCTAAAAAAAAGGACATTTTTGCACAATTTCTGTGGAGTGGCTGTTTTTCTAGCTCTAACTCTTCTCGGAAATTATTCAAATGGGAAATGAGATAACAGCTATGGAAGTCATTTGTTTGTTCTGCTGCTAGTGTCCATAGGAACTAAAATCCCAAAGCAACCACCTAACTGCTAACTTTACTTACCTTGTACAGAATACAGATAGATCATTTTCCTTAAAAAAAACAATAAGAGTTTGTATGTGTTAGCTTTTGTTGCAGTTATAGATATTTTCTTTTAAATATCGTTTACTTCTTCTCAAGTAAAGTAATTTATTTGCAACTGAAATGCTTGCAAAATAGCCAGGTAAATAAATATGCTACATCAGATGTTTCTTTCTCATGAAAAATAATTGTATTATTGGTAAAGATCTACATTAACCAAGTAGAAAAAAAATAGAAACAATTTTTAGTAAAGATCTACATTGTAAATAGAACCCCCCTTGTAAAACCTTAAATAAACCTTTTTTCTAAAAGCTAACAACTTCTAGGAAGATGGTTAGGGTGTAACGGATTAAAAGCACAAAAAATTACTGGCAAAGAAAAATTGTTTCTATTTTGTTTCTCGGCTTAACAGATGTCGATGTTTACCCAATGTATATTTTATACCAAATTTTGTTCTGACAATCTAATCTCTTCTTCCCATCTTCAATGTTGACACAACATTTCGGCAGATTCATTCTACGACCCTCTTCAGGTGTAAATTGTAATATCCGTAAGGAAAGGGAGTCTCTCCTTTTGATCCTTTTTCTCCAGTGATGCAAATCAAAAAAATGTTATCAAACAGAAAATTTAAACGCCTGTTGAAAGCGGCCGATAGGAGAGACTCTCTTTCCTTATGAATATTACAATTTACATCTGAAGAGGGCCGTAGAATGTATCGGCTGAAACATGTTGACATCAAAGATGTGAAGAAGAGATTAGATTGTCCAAACAAAAGTTGGTATGTTAATGACTCTTCTCAAAGTTATAGACAATGTATATTTTATTTTATTTTTTTTCTACCACTTCTAAAAAACCTTAAATTCATCATATCTGATGAGTGCTGTCCATTTTCCTATGTAGAATGGTTTTTAAACCATGATTAATTTTATGTCTATCTCAGATTTTACGAAGTGATTCATTGTTTGAGATGAGGTAGCTGTTTTCCCTAATTATAATTTTATGTAATATCCTGTACATCAAATATACAAGCAAATACGAAGTAGGTAAACTGCAAATAAAAGTTATATTTACTTTATTTATGGTTACACCTTATGTCTATCTCAGATTTTAAAAGGTAATTAATTGTATGAGTGAAAGGGACTATTTTCCGTGATTATAATTTTCCTTGTTTTTGATCAACATGTAGTCCTGAATTCTACTTAACTCAACAGAAAGAAAAGAACCCCATGTCTTACAAGAGGATGACACTTAAAACTAATTAGATTTCAAGCGTTGTTTGTTTGTTGCAGTTCAAGAACATGGTTCTCAGCGAGTCCAGTAGTTAACACTTTCAACTTTATTCAAATTATGATGTGAACATACATGTTTATATAGATTGAAATTGTAGGTTAATGATTACAATCATTATCATCATCATCAGTCTTTTAACGTCTGCCATTGGACATAGACCTTCCCCAAGATTCGACAGATCACAGGCATCGCAGGGCCAATATTTCCTGAACCTGTCTAAATCGTCATGCCATCTTA
>VCCN01005374.1:2395892-2413461 GCA_006491835.1 Architeuthis dux | reverse complement strand
ATTGGTTGTAGACCCTTTTTTTCAAAACTAATGGGATCTTTTCTTGTTCTTTAATGTTGCTTTATTGAAAGCTTGCCAACCTAGAGTTATTCTTTGATTGATTTCTTCTTCTTTTGAGGATTTCATGGAGAAAACAGAGATTCTTTCTTTTTACCTACAATTGGTTTTATTTAATCGAGTTTTAAAAAAATATGTTCACGTAGTTACTTTTGAGAAGTAAAACAAAACTGAATTCTGCATAAGGTTTCAGATTGATCCAGTAAGTTTTTTCAATTTGATCTACCCAAGTTTTTGTCATTTTTATTACAATAATTTTTTTTAAATCTTTGCAAATTATTTTTTTATAGGTATGCATTGTAAATGAGCAAAAAGGATTGTCATTGGTCAGGAATTAAAGCAAGCATTACTGACAGAATAGGGCTATAATATGTATAACTAGTTTACCCGTGCCATCAAAAATGATGAAATATATGAAATATATGGATACATATTGCATTTTATATATGTAGCTAATAGAGATTTGCATTGCAGTGAGCTTGAAGAATAGCATTCTGTTGACCACAAACAAATTTTTATTATTTTTTTGATTTTATTACTTTTTATATTTTTATTGTCAAACTCCAGTCCAAGTCTGGAGTTGACTTTATTTTTCTACTGTAACAACAACAAGAACAATCCTCACCAAATTTAAGGGAGTAAAAATTAACATTCTTCTACTACAATTTGAAATCACAACCAACCACTTAGTAGATGGCTCTCTAACCGACTGAGCTAAATTGTCTTACATATACATTTATACTAAAAAAATATATTTTTATATTTTTTCATTCATTATATATACAATACAAAAGTTGCAGTAATCATCTTCAGTCAGAATAGAAGTAGGAGTGGAGTTTGACCCTGCAGCAGCCTGTTATTCTTTAAATTCAACATTTTTATTACGTCATCAGAACATAAAATTCTACTTTTTTTGTCATCATTGATAAGTTGCATCATTTAAGGTGACAGAGTACAAAAACACATTGTTAATTATTATATGTGTGGATGATATACTTTTTTTTATTGTAAAAGGACAAAGAAAAAAAGCAAACAAAGACTGATCAAAGAAAAGTCAAGATAACCTAGAAAAGCCATTGATAAGAAGATTAGCCAAAAGAAACATTTTGCTTCTGAATAATTCTTCAAGGTGTTAATACTTTGGTTGTTAAACACGGGATATATTGAACAAAAAGGTTGAACTTTCAGTTTTGTTCCACCCTCTGGCCTTTATAAATGTCCCCTCTGACCTATTTTGTTGATAATCCCAAATCTACTTGAAGTTAATGTTTGCACTTATGTAAGTCTGCTTTGAACATGAAGGGCTGTTGTTAACAAAGAAGAAAGCATTCGGGCCTCAATGACTACACGTGTGAAATCAGAATCCCTGTCTTTCTGGGCTGCCTGCCTTTTCTTTTTTTCCTCACCAAGTTCTGCACTGTTTGTCTGCATGTCAGCCCCCTCACAAATATTCTGTTTCAGCTTGCAGATGGTTCCATTAATGTCTTTGAGAAGAAGCAGACTTCCGACTTCCGCATGTTTTGTATGCATAAATGACTGTTATACGAGGAACTGATTCTTTCACTGCTTTTTATTCAAAACTCTTCACAATATTAATACAATATTCTACTACTTACTGTAAGAAATAGTCATCATTGTCCCTTTGGGATGTGTGTGTGTGTGTGTGTGCACGTGAACAGATTGCATCACAAAAAAAATCTTAACTTGTATTCAGTAAAAGCATTCACAAAATTAACATATAGGCCAGTATATAAGATTTGAACTGAGTTCGAGTTTCAGGCATGAATCCACTTCTCCCCTCAGCAGGGCAGTTGGGGCCATTTTACCCTGTAGGGCAGTCCATCTAAGAGAAGGTTACTCAGACAGAAAAAAAACCTACAGCTTGGGCATGGGGTTAACAACTCCACCTCATAAAACCTACTTGCTACTGAAACCACAAAAGCGACCCTATGCTCCACAAAGAGTCTACAGGAACAAAGTGTCAAGAGATTTAAAGAAGCCAAAAAAAGAAGGGAATCCCAAGTCAATTGTAGGAATGTCTTATGTAGAAAAAGACAAAACAATATTTTCCTTTGATCTCTTCCACTAAGGCATTAACTTTATAGAAAACACCTTAGGAAAATTCTTAATTTTAGATGAAAAATGAATGAGAAATCATAAACCTGTCTTGATATTTATAGAACAAAGCATCCTTGAATTTGTTCAGATTGTTTCAATTTTGTCTGTCTATCTATGTATCTATCTAAAAAATCTACAAAACTAATTATAACCTGACTGGTGGCCGTGAGTTCAATCCCTAGGTCGTGTAGTGCAAAAAAATCATAAACTCTGCCAAGTGACATAGCAAAGACAAATTAACTGATATGAGAGATCCTTTGGCATGGACAGCAGAATGAGAACAATCTACCTCCATGATTTAAATAAAGGGTTTGGTTTTGAAATTCCCAGAAGGTTACCAACTATGACAGACACCTGATGAAGGCCAGTGGATACAAGGGTTGAAACATTGAGACTATAACAACCGAGATGAGGACACTAGTCCGAGTAAATTAGTGTATAATAATGATAATTCCTCATTTCAGAAATTCAGACAAGGATATTCTAATCTTGTTTGATGTAAAGTTCTTGATAAGAAAAAAACAGGTCTGCTAAGTCACTCAATAGAAAGCGTCATGTTACCAACATCTTTTGGAAGCATGCTGTGTTGGGAGTGATCAATTAAAAAAAGTGATGACGATTGAATAAGTTACTTTCAAATTTTCAAAAAACAAGCGGGAACAAACTAGGGATCAATTTAGCATAAACTTACATTGTAAGTTGAACCCCCACTAAAAACCTATTTGGGGGAGATTTTTTTTTAAAAAAAATTGTTTTTTCTAGACATTTTCTGCCTTCTAGCTCCATTGGTGTGGCCTGTATGCGTGATACATACATACATAGCCAGCCAGCCAGACTGACTTGAAAACTGAAGAAACCTATTTTGACAGTTTTGGTGACAGTTTTGGTTGACGGTTTCTAAAAGATTAATAATGATTGTTCTTGTAAAACTGAGAAAATGAGTCAAATCTCTGTAACAGAATATTGTTACAAAAATAGAATAAAGTAAATTAAAGAAGAGCAACAACTCTTGTTACTTGAAACTGTCAATCAATTTTCTGTGAATTCTTTTCCTGCTTCAATATTTGAACTTCTGGGATATCTTTATAAAGTGGGCAATTCAAGCTATGCTCAGCTCAGTTGCCCCCATGTCACACGACACATGAGGCAATGATTCTTGTCTCCATTTCTCCAACAATCCAATCATTGTTTGTAGCATTTGTGGGTTTTTATAGGGCTCGGGTGTTAGTCCAACACCCAAGATGTACAGCATTACAGGCAATGTCTCCTCTAATTTCAAGTAGTCAGTGTGCGCAAAAATCTTATGTTGTGCAAGTTTTTTCCAGTGACAAAAGTATGTGCGCACCTTTGAATTCAACATAGTAAATCAATATTTTTTCAATGAAAACAGTAAGCTATCTACAGAATTTTAAATCTCTTGTGCACACATTAATTTCCTTTGTGAAATGGTTGCAAAATGCGCACAGTTCAGAGGGAACAATGCTTACAGGGCTAAATGACTCTAAGTGTCCCATTATTTATCTATAGCTGAGGGAGGAAGTGGATTCACGAAGGGCATTAGTGCGAAGTGAATGCAAACTATCCAGACACTGAACTCGGTTCACCGATTCGATTCTCATTGCTGTTAACTATTAGGCCACCTGCATTTCCCCCAATTCAAGCTATGGAAGCTGACAAATTTTTGACTGCTTCCTCTTTTTGCTCTTTTTACTTTGAACCAAACATATTAGACTCTACTCAGTATCCCACATTAGCAAACAGATGTGACCCCATTCCACACACGCCTATCTTATAGCTGCAATCCTTTTTAATCTACAAACTTAGACACAACATACATTTATACAATTTTAGCACATGTGGCTGCTCAATCTACCTGCTTTTAGTATACATTTATATATTATTGCTATAACAAATGAGTTTATGCACATTTATTTTTAATCTTTTTCATTCTTTTTCCCAGTTTACAGTAAGTGTTGTTCTCCAGGAATTTTCCCTCAGTGATTTTCATTTGGCTTCATATTTAGAATATTTTATAAACTTAAAAATAATCACTACCTTTTCAAAAATATAGAAAACAAATATTTAAAAAACATACAAAAAACCTGATAAGTGTATTTTATCTGTATGTCCATTCAAATGTATAATTATTGGTTATGTCATCTTTTAAGAATCTAACCATCATGCCTGGCTATTATGCTTTTGTCTTGTGCTGAATAGAGCAGTGAGATTGGGATAAGCACATAATAATAGAAGTAGTTTTTTTTATTTAAGGTAGCAAGTGTTACGGATAATAGAAATAAAAATGAGTTACTAATCTAAATACATAAAGTTGTTGTGTATGTCTACCTGTATGTTTATTATTTTTATAACTCAAGAACTACACATCCCAGAGCAAAACTAAAGGCATATTTGGAATCAGCACATCCACATTTACCCACAGCACATATTTTTAGATCGTATTTTGCTTCTAAAAATTGTAAATTTTTTGCCTGCTTGAATTTCCACAGGCAACTTGACCTTTTTGCATCGTCAATTTTCTGGAAAACCACCATTTTCTGAGAACACACTATGCACAATATGTGCACATCTTTCTTTAGTAATTTTGTAAGAAAATCATGATTTGGGAACTGGATTCATGATACTGAAGTACATGCAGGCAATGAAAAAAAGTATATGCAAAAATATTGGAATATAATCCAGAATGCACACATGTACATTCAATTAAACCATTTTTGGGCTCAGTGGTTTGTGTTATGTAAAAAGAAATATATTAAAAAACATATTTTTACTGTGTTGTCAAATTTGAAGGATCCCTACCAGTATATATATATCATTTGGTATACAAACTAAAAATGATTTTTGAAAAAATGTTCCAATTAAGCTAGCTTGATGACACTAAAATTGTTTACTAGTATTAGAAGTTTTTAGCTCATAAAATCTAATGTTTGTACCTATTTGTTTAATTTGTATTAAAACTGACTGTGAAAATGTTACTCTTGTCAAGATCCTGTTATCATACCATGTTATTTTTCCTTGAATAGCCAAGGGAATTAAAGCATTGGTACTGATCATTTAGTTCACTGGATGTTGTGAGTTCAATTCTTGTGTTAGGTATTTAAAGAATATACACTGGCTCAGTAGAGAGGCAGAGCAGTGTCATAAAGAAGAACTGATGATTAATAGTTCTGAAATTCTCTAGGAAGGACATCAGATATCACAGGTATAGGAATGAAAACAGCATATCTCTATTGATTAAATAAAGGGTCCCTTTCAAAATTCCCAGATGGTTACCACATGCACCAGACACCAGAGGAAGGCCCAAGGGAACAGCAACAGAAACATTGTGATGAAGATAACAAAGATATGGAAAATGGTTCAAAATGAATTCATGCTTAATCCAGTAGTAATCCCCCATTATAATGCTGGTGTTGGGGTCCAAGAAAGACAACCACATTATAACTGAACCACAGATAATCAAAAGACAATTATGAGGGCCAAAGGTGTTGTTTTCATCACAAAATATAAGAAATTATGTGCAAAACACCATGTAATTATATGATTGCAGATTGAAGAAATGATATTTTAGTCATATTAAGTAAGACTTTTGATGAAATTCTGTTTTTATTTGCAAATTTTATGAACATGGGGGGATAATATAGGCAAGCACCCACCCACCTTATATTGTGAACCGTGCTATAACGAACCACGCTATATCAAGGGACTCCTGTAGCAACAACATCTTGTTTGTGAAAGCTTCTGGTTCATTACAAAGCAACAGCAGATTCATTCTTATTGATAATAGACATACTAATTTTCTTTTTTGTTATTTCCAACTCTATACTATGAATTTTTTTTGTTTCAATTATTATATGTAGTAGGTCTGTACTAATTTCCTCATCTTTGTTGGGTTTGTTATTTCACAACGTTTCAGCTGTTTACCCTCCGGCTTTCCTCAGGTGTTTGTTATGTTCTGGAATGTCATCGAATCTTGCTCTGGAGAGAGGAAGGGCATGCCCTCTCAGAACAAAATTTGATAACATTCCAGAAAAACAGATACCCAAAAAAGGTAGGAGGGTACATAGCCAAAAGGTTTTGAAAAAACAAAAACAAGAAAATTAGAAACATCTAAAAACGTCTTTAAAAATTCAGAAAAGAATTTATACCTTGTCGACCTAGGGCGACAACTGAGGTTCCCAGACACCATCATGGCTACCGCACTCAGGCCAGACATGGTCCTGATGTCTGTGATGACCAAGCAGGTGGTTTTGTTAGAGCTCACTGTCCACTGGGGAGATCGCATGGAGGAGGTCTTTTGAGGTGGGCTGCAGAGGCTTTGCAGGCCAATCCCTTCACCAGCTCCTAAGACAGGAAATTGTGAGCTGCAGGAAAGAAGAGCCATCAGAAGGATCTTGGAAGCTTTTGAGAGAGCTTCCCGTTGGCTCTGGTTAAAGAAGAGTGGCAAGTGGCTTAATGCGCTACCTGGACACAAGTCGGGGCTTGATTATCCCTGTCTGGGTTGTCTGGGTGAGGGTGTCTGATGTTAAGACCCGAAACACCTGATGACCTCGGGTTTATATATGTCCAGGTCGCACCATACATTGTGTCAAAAAACATAGTTAACTTTCTGTGATTTCTTCTTTGCTGTGTATCTTTTTTAAATCCAGATAAAGTTTGGAACAATATGTTTTTATTAACACACTCTCAGAGAAAGCCAAAGATTAACATAAATCAAATTCTCTTTTTTTTTCCAAATATAATGAGATATATTTATACATATACAAAAGTGAATATCATGTATTTACTTGCATGCATCTCTGTATGCGTACAAACACATTTTTGTGAATGTGTATCTGTGTGTATATTAACACATTTTCTATATTTGCATTTGTCAACAGTTTTGGGATAAAGAGAAGTGGTTTCATGCCTCTTAAATTAAGACTTATTAACTTTGATTAGTATCCAAATCTGATCATCATTAACAAGAGTACTCAAGAGAAGTTCAGTAAAGCATGTACTATATTCATTGAGGAGTTGTTGACGATGATGTAGCTAGAGATTTGGGGGCCGTTGCGGGGGGGGGGGTTCCTTGAGGTCCAACATTTAGTGAGATTTGATGAAAATGAAAATTTGCAATAAATAGACATGCACTATCAGTTAATTGATGAAAACAACCCCAAAGGCTCAATTATCATTTATGCAATTCATGTATGTACAAATATATCCTTGTTATTGTATAATGTCAGTAGAAATGCAGTTGGTGAACTCTCATTTATAAAGCTTTTGGGGAGCTCCCCCCATTAAGGGCATTTTCAAATAGCTCCCCTACTCCCTCCCTCCCACCTCAGCTACGCCTCTGGGTGTTGAGTTGGTCTAACACAGGGGTGGGCAAACAACATCCCACAAGGCTTATTTGTGTGGCCCGTGAACGTTTTTGCACAGTGTTGTCAATTTGTGTGATCCCAGACATTCTTGCATAGAATAACGCGCATAACTAGACTACAGTGAGAATGTAAACAGAAACATACGATAGAGAAGGACAGAATATTATTTTAAAGTCTTTTAAAATATCTTATTTCAAATTTTGTTATCCTAACTATGAGTGCTGCAAAAACTACAAAAGAACGGAAAATTGAAAATGAATTCTGTACGTTTAACAAGGAATGGACGTACAAGTATTTTTGTGGAAATTATATCATTTCAAGTGAAACTAGAACTCTTTTCCAAACAACTGAGTGAGCACAACTTTGTGCATTTTCCCTTGTTACAGACACAGACTGTCCCACAAGTCCGTTCAGAGAAATACAGTCAGCAGGTATCTGCTTTAAACGATGAGTTTTCAAGGCGTTTTGCTGATTTTAAATCTATGGAAAATCAGTTTAATTTGCTGAGGTACCCATTTTCCTTTAATATTGAAGCAGCGTCAAATGATGTCCAGTTGGTGTTAATTAATCTCCAAGCAGATAATACTTTGAAGGAGAGTTTTAAGAATATGAAACTGACTGAATTCTATGTGTTAAGTAAGTATTTTAGGCAGGCGAGTTCTTATCAACTTCCACTAGGGGGTGCTGTTTTACATTCTGGTAAACAAGCAGCCGTATTGACATTGTGTTTTTAGTAGAAAAAGGGAGCTCGCGAAGCCACGTGTGTGTATTGTGACCGTGGTCATTATTTGAATAAAGGACCTGTAAGTGCGTAATCTTTTGTTGCATTTTCAATCTGTTAATATCTGTCATTAAACCAAGCTTACACTATGCATCACTCAGTACAAAGAAGTTTGTTAATTTGCAAAAGTTTGCCAGAAAAATGTGTGTATTCTTTGCTTCAACCTATATTTGTGAACAGATTTTCTCATGTATGAACATTAACAAATCAAAGAACAGGTCTCTTTTAACAAACACAAATTTGCACTCTGTCTTGCATATAACTACAAGCATGCTGAATCCTGACTACAACGAACTTGTGTAGGATTTTGTGCAATTGCATAATCTCATTAAGAGTTTGAGTAAGTGTTCAGTAACATTTATGAAGCAACATAATATTAAATTCAGTTTTATCTGTTACTTTCTTTGTGTACCAAATAATACAGTTGTATGAATAATTGTATCTTTATGTGAAAATCAATTTTATTTTTTAGTAAATTTAGTTTTTTGTTGAATGTGGCCCACTAGAGACCTCACAGATGTTCCATGTGACCCTCGGGGAGAAAAGTTTGCCCACCTCTGATCTAACAGCACAAAAAATGGAATTAGCAAAACAAGATTAAATTTTGGCTGGGGTAGTTTGTGTTCACATCACACTAATGCACTTGGAAAAGACTTGAATCCACCTTTTCCAATAGGTCAGGTCAGGGATTACTCCCTGTTGCTGATACCATGTAACCCAGTACAATCTGTCACATGTTACTCAGAGAGGAGATGGGTACACCTCCATTTCCCCAAGAAATTCCATGAAGGATCCGGTAGGGTACCCTGATGATCTCTAGGTCATTGGATAATTTGATTTTTGATATTTATTGTATAGAACAGGAGTATCATATTGGAAAACTGTTTCGTACCATGAACCATTGTGAAGGATCTAAATGAAAATGATGTCCATTGTTTAAAGAGATGGTGATATTTTATGGCAATAACAGTAGTTTACAACAAGCCTGGCTGCAGCAGGGTCAAACTCCATTCCAACTTCTATTCCGACTGGAGATGATTCTGCAACTTTTGTATTGTATATATAATAAATAAAAATTTTAAAATATATATTGTTTGTATATATATATCTATAAGTATGAAATAAGCCTGTGCATATCTATGATAAATTTTCATTAATATCTAAGATTTGTCAATTTAGCTCAGTCAGTAAGACAGCCTCCTGTCAATCAGTTGGTCATGAGTTGAAATCAGGGTAGGGGAATATGGATTTTACATATCTTTTTGCACCCCTAATTTTGATGAGGATTGTTCTTGTTGTTCTTGTTACGGTAGGAAAACAAAGAGTTTGACAAAATTCTCTGAGATTCCCAAGTTATATCCCAGAAAGAGAAAAACCAGAAAGAAAAAGTAACTTCAAATGGGGGTTCAATCGAAATCCACTTCCTTGCGTGTGTTCACAGTATATGTTAGAGAAAATTAATAATGTTGAGGATTTTTTAAATCTTAACAAGGAAATAATGTCTGGTAAAAAAAAAATATATATTTCACTTGCAGGAAGAATCTTCCCCAGTGCAAAAAAAATCATCTGTAATGATTTATCACAAAAAGATTGCATGAAAAAAGAAAATCTCTCCACCATTGCAGGCTTCCTGTAGATTCCATTCAATTCTTTATTCTCTTGTGATGCTATTCAAAGAGTTTTTCTCAATTCACCTAATGATTATCCTGGAGCAAGTAGGAAGATTATTTTCTCCACACGCTTCCATTTTTGCTATATTCAATTTCCCTTTTCTAATTCTTGTCTAATGTAAATGGTGATATCAGTTTGTTTGATTTTTTTTTTCTTCTTAATATATATAATATAGCTGTTCATTCACCTCAGCTAACGGTGTGTGAACTCGGGTAAACAAGATTAGATATGACTCCACCAAGTTTACATTATCCTTGAATCACCAGATTAAAATTCCCCAAAATACAAATGCACTAATAAAATGTGATATCTAATAGCAGCCTTTTATTTTTAGCAAATTTCCATTTTCTTTTCATTTATTCTTTTAAAACTTGAGTAATACACACTGACATTTTGCTTGCAGGAACAGAGGCATAGCTAGATATTTGGGGGATTTGGGAGCCTGGGGGGGTGGGATTGGGAGCCTGGGGGCTTGGCCCATTTAGTTGGATTTGTCAGTAGAAATGCAGTAGGTGAACTACTATTTATAAATCTTTTGGGGGCTCCCTCCATTGGGGGTCGGGGCGTTTTCAAATAGCTCAGCTACCTCTCTGTGCAGGAACCAGCCTTAATGAGAGCAGATGTTTAAAACAAATTTTACATTTAGTAATTTGTCCATTTGATAATTATAATCATATATAATGCATTTATAATCATTTATAATGCATGTTTTTAATGACTTCTAGTATTTTGACTCTCTTGGCTATTTTCATCAGAAATGGAGCCGATAAGTATGGCAAGATATGTACGTGTGTACATTTCTGCATGTTAAAAAAACATTTATTTAAGCAAATAATCTCGCTTGGATGGGAATAAGTAATTTCTGTCAGGTTTCCTCTCTTTATATGATAACTAGCACCTGTACCTGTAAAGAATTTTGGAATTATTTACATATGGATCAGCACTTCTGCCTAGGATCATATTATCTGCACACTTCTGCCCAGGATCAAAGTGTAGTATCTGTGCGCTCTAGTGGAAGTAATGGGAAGAGAAACAAAGAAACAAACAGAAAAGATCACTGTTCATTATATAGATAGATATAATGTATGTGTATGTATGTATCCATGGAGGGTGGATCAAGGATTTTCAGAGGGTGGGGGGCAATTTTTTCTTTTTTTTTTTTCATAAACTGTCTAATTAGAACATGGATATAATGAATTTTTGTTTTTAAGGTTAGTTTGGAATTATTTTGGCTTTTTATTTATATACTTTCTTCATCTGAATATTCTTTTTAAAGTTTTGATCTGCACATGCTATGTATATATGTATGAGGATGTATGCATTTATCATTCAAACAGGTGTAAGGAATGAACAAGTACATTAATATCTACATTATGTAAAATATTAATAAATACATTATGAAATAGGATCAAGATTACTAAATAATTTTTTTTAAAAACTAATACACTTCAGGCAATGTTTTCTTTCTTTTTAATAATTTATTTTACTTTACTTCAATGTAATTATTATGAATTCTTATCCACTATTGTGGAGGTTGGAAGGCATTCACTTTGACTCTAAGCATTAAATTTACTAATGGAAAAATAAATTATAGAAAATATTATACATAAACTGTATATAAATTAATATGAAAATATATGGAGATATTTTTTCTATGTAGAAATGGAGAGACAACATTTCCAATGCAAGTTTTCACTCAGGAAATTATATATTGAGAAAAATTAAAGCATACCTTTGTTTAAAAAATAATTCCATAAGCTCATAATGCCTCAAACACAAAATGCCACAAGCTCATATTGCCACAAACTCAGAATGCCACAAATTCAAAATACCACCAATTCAAAATGCAATACACTTAATGTCACAAACTCTTTGAATTTGTGGCATTATCATAATTCTACAAATTCAAAATGCTTGATGAGTAAACTTTATTCATCTATTATTGCATATTCATTGGATTCAATTTAAAGTAGACCCACTTTAGTGTCATACATCCCATGGCATTTCTCCAATTTTGGTATTTTTTATTATGCAGTTCTGATAATTCTATTCATGCAATGATTTAATGCTCTCATGGAAAATAATATATGGGGGAAAACATAATTATACAGTTAATACGTATACAAAAATGTAAGAGATTACTAAAGAAATAATTTTGTATAAAGACTTTTACTAAGCTAGACATAGACTGGCAAAAGGCCAAATGATAGGTGAGGAATAGAGTTAGAAAGATTGTATTGATCCAGTTTTCCAAGTGGGAAAGACCTACCAGCCTGTTTTGAAAATCAGTGTTAAAAATGTTGGCTTTTACCCAGGCTTGAACACCAAACATTTTATGCTTAGGCATTTTTAAATCTTTAAAGTTTCTTGGCTAATTTTCTTTACATTTAGCCATGAATTATATTTTTAAATTGGCTAAATGCTTTTTTAAATGAGCAGATCTTGAAATTTAATTAAATATCATCATATATTTGTTTTGAACTCAAAACAGAGATGCTGCACCATGCCAATAAAAATACTGGGGATTTAAAATACAATTCCAACAAATTATTGAAAATTAAAAAAGAAAATAATTGTGATTCTTTGACTTATACTTTATTTCTTTGCATTTCAGGTGGAGACTGGGATATCGTTCCTCTCCGTAATGCATTCTTGCCTGGTACTGTAAAATTACCAAAACGATTTCAACGTTTCATTAAACGTACCAATTCCTATCGAGACCTCGAAGACATGCAGTTAACCAGTGCATCTTGTAATGGTAGTGAAAACCAGGAAAGTCGAATGGCTGATTTACAGCAGGCAATTCTCTGGTTAAGGCATGAATTGGTAAGTATTTAGGTAAAAGATTCTCTAAACTGTAGATAGTCAAAAATCAAAATCTAATGTTTCTTTGAAGTTTGTTAGTTAATAAGATATTTAAAGAGTACTGCTCCTATGATACTGTAAATATAAAACTGAAGTCAATCATAGCTTAGATACTCCCAGGAGAGACTGAAAGCCAGACTTTCCAGGTGTGGATCTGTTAATCTTGTGAGACTGACAGATGCCACTATCGCCACCATAGCAGCTTTAATTTTTAATTATAACATTAAACCAGTGATTCCAAAAGTGGGCCTGCCACCCCTTTGAGGGTGCTGGAAGACTCAAGGGGGAGCTGGAAGACATGGGGGTGTTAGAAGACAAGGGACGGTGAGAGGGCAAAGAATACAAATCAATAACTCCTATGCATAAAGTTGTATGTCTGAAAAGCTGATTTTATAATTTTCCTGTTTTCCTGATTTAAAGAATTCTATTAACTTATTTAAATAATTTAATCACAACTAAATTCATTGTGAAACTAAAAACTTTAAACCATTGAACTTCAAACAGATTGACTGTAAAATCAGATTTTTAGACAACCGACTTTATGTGTAGGAGGTATCAATTTGTATTTTTGTCAAAATTTAAGATAAAGATCTACATCTGTTAATCAAGTTGAAAAAAAATTTAAACATTTTTTTTTTGGCAGTAATTTTTTGTGCTTTTAATCCGTTAGATGCAAACAATCTTCCTGGGATTTTCTATTTTTCAGAAAAAATGTTTTTTAAGGTTTTACGAGGTGGGTTCTATTTACAATGTAACTATATTGTAAACATGGCCGTTACTTTCCATCCATTATATGGAAGTGAGGCTTTGAAGTATTCGGTTACTTCCCTTGTGAGGCTTCTTTGATATTTTAATGACAATTCTTTTGCGCTTTCATTAAAAAATAACCTTAATGAAAACACAGAAACCTAGTTAACAACGTTCACAAGGGAAGTAAAAAGCTAACAACTTCTAGAAAGATTGTTAGGTCTAACGGATTAAAAGCACAACAAATTACTGGCGAAAAAAAATTGTTTCTATTTTTTTTCGACTTGGTTAACAGATGTAGATCTTTACCAAATTTAATTATCAATATATCATTTTTTACTTACTTTACCGGGGAGGGGGTGTTGAGGAAATATATGCTCCAAAAGGGGACAATAGTCCGAAAAAATTTGAGAACCTCTGCATTAAATAATCAAACATAATTTTAGATTTTAGAGATTAGGAAAGGCTTGAAAAGTATTCTGAAAAAGAAGGCACAACTAAATTAAAAAGAAATTTTCTGGTAATGATAATTTTAAAGAATCAGTTCACAAATAACTTACTGAATGAATAAAAAATGAAAACATTTTTAGATTATATTAAGAAACTTGGGGACCACAAGAAGAAACATTAAGAAAATTATGTTGAACAAGCTTGGTTGCTGCACGGTCAAACTCCACTCCAACTTCTATTCTGACTGAAGATGATTACTGCAACTTTTGTATTGTATATATAATAAAGATAAAATTATAAAAATATATATTTTTTTGTATAAATGTATTTATTTATTAGAATGAAATAAGCCTGTGTATATCTGTATGATAAATTCTCGTTAATAACTAAGACTTGTCAATTTAGCTCAATCAGTAAGACAGCAATCAGTTGGTCATAAGTTCAAATCACATTGGGAAATGTAAATTTTATATATCGGTTTACACCCCTAATTTTGGTGAGGATTGTTCTTGTTACGGTAGGAAAACAAAGTCAACTCCAGACTTTGTACTGGAGTTTGACTAAAATATTAGCATTTGCCCAGGTTTTCTTCTTTTATTTTATTTCATCTAAAAAAATATTTTCCTTTACTGATTCTGTTTATATTGATTTGATCAGAACTGAATTTCCCTATGTTTCATGCTGTTAATCTATGATGCGAATTGGCAAGTATTAGCAACCTTCTCTGCTTCTACACTCATCTGTAATGCACAGCAACTCTTTATCTTAGACGCAAGAAAGAACTTCAATCCACTGAGAGATATCAGAGCTATTTTTGAAATAGCAAACTTATCTTGGATAAATCTCAGCATCGAATAGCAGTGAAGAGTTGAATGAAGCTTATATTAGACATCTGTGGGCTTAACCTCTACAATGGACAATCTTCAAGTGACCTGTGTAGGCAGTAAAGGCATTCTGATTTTTCAAATATTTGCAGTTTATTTTAAGACACAAAAATTATTTCTGAATAATGTACTAACATGCTGTCAGCTTAATGTTATACTAAACTGACTTGAAACTTACCATTTCTTCTTTAAGTAATGTATAAACAAAAATATAAACAAGGGGGTATAAAGTTGACTAACGACCGCCCCTCCCCACCCCTACACACACAGAATTTGGGGGAACGAGGTTAGGAGTGGACCTCTAGGCTTAAACTAGCTATTTTGTTAAATAGTTAATTAGCTGTTACTGTATGTTTATATCCAAACTCCTATCAAGGGTACCAAATTTCAACAAGACTTTGTGGGGAACAGAGGAAATATGGTGGGAGAAGAAAATTTTTAAAAAGCGGGGAGGGGCACGGTAATCAAAGTTGGGTCAATATAAACCAAACTATAATCTTTTTTTAAATGATGTACCAATGTAATAAACCAAGACTGTGCACCATAATCTATACATCATCATCATCAGCAGCAGCCATTTAAAGTCTGTTGTTGGACATAGGCCTTCCCCAGGGTCTTCTTTTTTTCGCTCTTGTGTATTACCGTGCCAAAACATTGTCTAGATCATCATGCTATCTTACTTTTTGTAGGACACAATTTCACCCATGGTCTCGAGGGATCCATGTTGTAAGACGTAATGTCCAGCGGTTCCTATTGTATTTCTACTGACATTATACAATAACAAGGATATATTTGTACATACATGAATTGCATAATAATAATTCAGCCTTTGGGGTTGTTTTTCACCAATTAAATGATAGTGCCATGCCCCCTGGGCCCCCAAATCTCTAGCTATCTCTGCTACCACAGATCATATAATTATTATGTCTGATTTTTGTTCCATAGCTTCTATGTTGTTCAATAGAATAGAAGATTCCCAACGATTTTTCTGAAATGAGGCATTGATTAAATGAACCTCTATCTTTTTACTCCAATTCTTTCAAAATATGTTTTAATGACAGTGTAAAAGGATAACCAGATTTTTTACCAATAATGAAGCCCTATGTTTGCTGTCTATCAGACCCGTATGCAGTTTGCTATAAAGGATAATGTATGGCTGTCTTAACAGCTCAACTCAAAAATAGAAGAAACAGATGTTTTTTTGTTTATTAAGACATTTCAGAACTTTGCAGTATTAGGTTGCCACGAAACAACAAAAAACAATAAGAATTTAATTGAAATATGACCCATTTGAAGAAATAACCTTTTTCCAACAATCCTTTAATGATATAATTTATAAAATTCTTTAGGTTTAGTGGTCACAAATTCAGTAAGAGCCTGAATTATGGCTTTTATTGAACCATTTATGAAATTCAAAATGCTTGAAAAGATGATAATCTGTCAGAGAAATGTCAGGTGGAGGATGCTGCAAGACACGTTTGTTGATGTTATCAGCAGCTTGAGCAGCATTATATCCTAATTTGAAATCATACTTGAAAATTAGTCTAACTTCTTAGATAGACACTGTAATGTTTATATATGTATATATGTTGTTAATATAAATAAACACGCTAAGAATTTACCCAACAGCCCCCGTTTTAGGAGCCCCGTTTCAGGTCACGAAAACGGAAGCCCAGAAGTGGGAGCTGGGAAGGCTGGCTGTTCTACACAGACAATAGCCCTATCAACATGTGTTCTTTTGTTTCTTAACACACTAAATAGAGTTACGAACCAAATGCGTTCAAACTAAACACAGCTAAAACAGAAAGAACAACAAAGCAAACAAAGGCATTAAATACAAGACAACATTATAATGGCAACGAGGTAAAAGAACAAAAAATAAACGTGCTGTAACGCTAGCCACGATGAAAAAAGCAACAACAAAGAAACTAGCCAACCCACATGTAAAAAAATGTATCTCCAATGATTTCAGATTTTCGATTACAAAACGGAAGGCAAAATCAACAGATGGAAGACATTGGTTACCAGGCTAAAACAGCTATTCATTACAGAAATGATCAGCAGAGATATCAAAAAGCAGTGTTGTTAACGCTCGCTGGTGATGATCTTAACGACATCATAGAAGATATACAGAGTAAAGACTTAATGCCACGAGGAAATGAAACGCATTTGGACAGGCTCATGAAAGTGATAGAAAGCTATTTATATGCCAAACCCACTACAAGCCCCCAAATACATACAATGGCATGCAACATACATACAATGGTGAATCACGGTATCTGAGGACTTACACACACAACAAAACATTGATGAAGTGGAAAAGAAATTACACTTTTCCGAGGAATTCCCTGCCGAAACAGAACAGCCAAGCCAGTCACCGGTGGACCTGGTCAAGAAACAAAAACAGCAAAACGAGGCCACACAAAAAATTATCAGTACCCCTAAACAATCTCAACCTGATATGAAAACATCAACAAATACCAAAAAAACAAAAGCAGACCCAGAAACAGAAAAACAAATTATCAGTCCCCTTAAACGAACCCTATCTGAACACATGAACATGCCAGCTAACACAGTTAGTCTTTTCCCCCATCTATTGTTATCTCTTCTTGCTA
>VCCN01005374.1:2357472-2394930 GCA_006491835.1 Architeuthis dux | reverse complement strand
AGACAGAGCGCACAGATACTCTGAATCCAAGCAGAAGAGCCGATCCATAAAAAATGAATTCCATATGAGTATTATGCACATTTGTTTATATTTCATTAAATTTTCCATGTAGATTTATTCAAATACTTTCCTTCAAACAAAATCATGTTTTCCAACAGGAAATTAATTAAACTTGCTTTGGGTGTTTTCTATTGACTTTGATGTAAAATGAAAGACAGTAAGAAGATTATGGAAATTCCTCACATAAAACAAATATTTGTTATCAATTTATAAAATTTGATGACCTTGTTTTTTCATGTGTCACTCAGTTAAAATCTGTATTAATCTTGACACATAAATCACATGCATCTATGCAACCCAAGGACTATTTCAACTGCATTTCTAATTTGAATTTGGCTAAGAATGTTACCTCTAAAAAAACTGAAAGCAAAAATAAAGGTAGCCAACAATTAGACCCACTAATTTCCCTTATGCTTTTCCTGCTAACAGAGCCTAATTTAACATAAGGGTCCAGTGCATAACATTTCTTGGGGGTCCTTCTGTTTTTTGTATTCAGTTATTATTTTCAAACCAATCCAAAACAAAAATGAAATATTCATAAAATTAAGATGTTTAATTTAACGTAAATTCCTTTATGGATCAATTATCTATCTCTATGTAACATTATAAATCATCAAACAAATTGAAACACTGAAAAACATTGAAAATAAAAAAGATTTTTTTTTTTTGGAGGGGGGGCTCAAATCTTGGGGCCTGTATAGCTACACTGCCTTAAGTATGGCCCTGCCTGCTAAACTAGCTCTGTGTGTTGATAAGAAGAATGCATGTTCATATCAGGTTGCTGTGTGACTAAAAATGACAGGATTTAACAGCTGTTTTAAGTGATCAAGATGTCCCCAGAGAAAATTTAAACCAAAAAAATCTAATCCCTCTTCAACATTTCTCCTGCTGTCAGGAATACTAAACCCTTTTCACTCATAGAAAAATACATTGCAATTTTAATCCATATAAGGGCATTTTTAATGATTAACGTTATAACCTTTGTAATAAAACCATGTATTAACAAAATAATTCTCAGTTAGGAGGGAAATAGCTATTTCTAAGAGAGTTTTATGATTTATGTGCTGGCCAGCGGGCTGCATGTGGCCCTTTTGATTTTCTGAATGGCATGTTTAATTCCATGAGGAAAATAATGTTTTATTAAAATTTCATCTAACAAAAAGGGAACCTTTTTTGAAGAAATGAGAAAATTCCTGGATAAGTGGACAAATGATTACTTCTTTGTTGAAGTAAAGAACAGACCAATGTGTCTAATGTTCTGAATCCCACTCCACATTTAACGTTAAGCGTCATTACACAACTAAACATTCTGGGTATGATACATTTAAAGGAGATATCAGGAAGCTTAAAATTGAAACACTAAAGAAACAGATCGGTAGCCTAAATACACTTTTTTCTAAAAGGCAAACAGAGCTCAGAGAAATGGTGCATGCAAGCTATGTTGTTAGCGAAAAAGTTCCTAACATTCTAATTTTCTTTTTAAAACATTGCCAACATTACACTGCTTCCAATGCACTGGAGCTTTGATGAGTTGAAGAGAACGGTAGTCCGCCAGTGTAAACTGCTCATCTTATATCATGGCATATACAGTAAGTCTTATATTTTGGAGATCTTCAACTATTTAAATCAGTATTAAAAAGTTTCATTAGCTATGAAAATCTAAATATCTTACTAAGCCAGATGTTATTTGTGTCTGGCAGCATTCACACTTGTTTTTTTTGTTGAAAATTAGGACTTTTTAGTGATCACTGCCCAACAAAAAGCAAGAGAAGTAACTTATTCATTTATCACCACTTTTTTTCCAATTTTTCAATTGATCACCCCCAACACAGCATGCTGCCAAAAGACATTGGTCACATGAAGGTTTCTATTGAGTGACTAACCAGACCTGTTTTTCAAGTGATCAAACATTTTTTGTTCAAATAAAAGCACAAATATGTTACATAAGAAGATAAAAATGATTAGAAATGATTAAAACAGTAAAAGTAGAAGGAATGATTTTATCAATCTTTATTATTATTGGATGAAGTATTGTAACACCACTTTTAATGATGATTTTATGTTTTGTGCAAATAAATATTTTAATGCATATAGAATTTTTTAAAAACTGGATATCAAAGAAACTGGAAATACAGCATTTCCCGGCTGATAAGATGCTACAAGTGGTAAGATGCACCCTATAATTAGCAAGGTAATTTTTGGAAAAAATATTTTTTATGTATCTGGGGTTTGTGAGATTTTGGAAACTCCTCCCTACAACTTGACCTTCGAGTGCTAAGACGCAGGGTGATTTTTGAAGGCATTTTTCAGGAAAAAATATGTATCATATCAGCTGGAAAATATGGTATCTTTTATTATAAACTAACATAAAGTTTGCAATTTGACTGTGGAAGAAGTTTTTTAATTCGCTTTTCTGTTCTTTTTTCCTTATTATCTAAATGATTTCTATTTTTATTTTTTTGCTAGATTGATCTTCGCCAACATGATGTCCTTTTAAGACGTCAGTTCCTGAATATTCAAAACACAGTAGAAACGATGAAACAAAGTCGTAAATCTGGGGAACTACCAGAGGAGGAGGAGGAGGAGGAGGAGGAAGATGATGATGATTTGGACAATGAGCTTGACCCACCTCTCTTTCCATGTCTGATGAGAAACAGAAGTCTAATCATTAGAACACCTGCAAAGGATGAAACAATCAATTCATTTGATACAGAACAGGAATTTCGGCCACGGACATCCTCCACACTAACAGCCCGAGACTTGGCTGCCAAAGCCAGGCGAAGAGACAGCAAAGAACTTTGTTTATAGTGACAATACAGGGGCGGATCCAGGATTTTCAGCAGGGGGGATCCAAATGGAGAAAAGAGTTTCCAAATGGAATAAATTATTTTTACAAAAAAATTTAAATTTCAAACATCAAAAACAAGAAAGTATGTGATTTGGCATGTTTCACTTACATTTGGGTTGTAGCTTTTTAGCACTAGAATTGACAAAAGAGTAAAGTAAAAAAATTAATCTAAGAAATTTACCACAGACCCAATAAATAAAAGAAATTACAAAGAATAAGATGGAAGACATCTTACTTGTATTAGATGAAAAACAAAATAATCTTTTTAAGGTTTATTTATGATTACTTGGGATTATTTGGAGTTTTTTTATTTATAAAATTTCTTTATCTAGGTAAAGACCCCCTGGACCAGAACCCTGGATCTGCACCTGCAATAATAGACTTAGAATCTAACAATTCCATTAGGACACATTCTGGTCTTTCTTTAGAATCATAGATGAAAAGAGTTGGACTTGTGTAAATATTCACAGAACAAGAGGAATGAAGAAATCAAGAGACATTGGTCTTTGGTTGTTTAGAAAAATATTTTATATGGCTACCTTTTTTTTTTTAAATCAAAGAATATAATTTGACTTGGGGAGAAAGTGACCTTTAGGGGAAAAAAATCTATTTTCTGTAAATTTATTTACAGCAATTTTTATGTACATTCATTATTTTGTGGCCCAAGACTTCCCAAATAAAACTGATCATCCATTTAAAAACAGAAAAAGCAAATACTAACAAAATATTTTCAAAACTAAGAGAAAGAAAATTTATTTAAATCTGCCTTTCTGTCATTTTTATGATAAAATCCAAAATTAATGAATTCAGGGAACATTACAAGTATTTAAGAAAATCAAAACAGAGAAAAACACTCTTCCCAAAAGCAATTGTATGTATAACAGAATTATTTAGAATTAAAAAATGTTTTTCTTGTATATTTTTCAGTGATGGAGATGATCTTTTGGTGGCCAGTCTGAGTCTAGGGCTTCGTTTTCACTTGGTCTCATCCAGAGGCGTAGCTATTTGAAAATACTCACCTGTCAGACCCCCCCAATGGTAGAGGGCCTCCAAAAGCCTTATAAATAGTAGTTCACCTACTGCATTTCTACTGACAAATCTCACTAAATGTTGGAGAGGGCCCCTTCAAGGAGCCAAGCTGCCCGGTCCCCCAAATCACTAGCTATGCCTCTGGTCTCATCTTGTCATTTGTTGTTGCTCCTGATTGATCTTGTATTAAGAATGAATTTATTTCATGACAATAACCAAAAGATCTCTGTCCATTGTTTCCTGGAGTCTTTCACTTAGGCAAAGATATATCGTTTTCCTCCACTTTTCAAAATAGCATTCAGCATTTGTTTTCCAGTGAGCCGTTATAGAAGCAGCACACACCCTATTCCTCTCGTATCATTCCTGCTTTTACTTTAGATTACTGTTATTTTATGTTTTAGGTGTTATTCGGTATGCTTTGGTAGGTTTTGTTTATGGCCTGAGGATGCTCAAAACTTTTTCCCATATAAATTAATGGTAATTGCTTCTTCGCTTTATGCCATTTCAGCTTACAGAAGGTTTTTATAGGAATTCTCTACTTATGGATAGCGGGGGAAACCTGTATCTGTTTGCAATAGAAATAAATTCCATATATTTTGCAATTAAATTGCATGCACAGGATTTACCCTTTTTAAATGTATTTACACAGATGAATACTACACATGCTTATAAAATCAGAAAATATAACAAAAAGATTTTAAATGTATAAAGGTTCCCAGCAGAAAACGGTTGAAATAGAAAGAGTGGACAATCAGTTGTTTGTTAACTCCGAGATTTTTATTTTATTCAAACCATAAAATTCTTAAAAACATTATATATTTTCAGTAATTAGGTGCCCAAGAACCTGTATAACAATTTTCATTCTAATTGGTTCAGCAGTTCAATATATTTTGCATGTTGACATATGGTTATTTAACATTATAGCTAAATTTCAGCAAAATCTGTCCAGATGTGATAAATTTTCTCAATTATAAACAAAACAACATTTTTTGCCTATAAAATGTAAACAAACAATCGGATCGGCCATAACTCACCATCCCCCAGGTAGAATCTCTCGACAAGCCTACATACAAAATTTCATTGATATATATTAAGGAATAACAAAGTTGTCCAATTGAGAAATAGGACACAATGACGACGACAATGACAGACACCCATAGCGAATGATAGTCAGCTTTCTTTTTCTCCACTTGGGACAATAACCATAAAACTCCAAAGAATTTAACTCATGATTAAGTATTCAGTAATATTTTAAGTGGAGGTGTGGAGTGGTGTAACGTTTATCGGCATGGAAAATGGAACCGGCATTCACTTCGCACTAATGCCCTTGAGAAAAGCATGAATCCACTTCTCCCCTCAGTTATGGGTAAAGCAGGGAAGTTGGAGCCATTTAGCCATGTAAAGGCAGACCAACTAAGAGAACAGGAATCCTAAATCCAAGTTAAGGAGGGGGGAATGGTGTGGGGCTGGCAACTCCACCCTCTAAAAAATGACCAGTTGCTAAAACTGCAGATACAGCCTTATGCTTTGGAGCCTACAGCAACCAATGAGGATGATGAAAAAATGAATATTTTAAGTAATGTGTGTATTGCTTAAAATTCTGAGATGAAGTCTTCCTATCATTCCCTGAATTATTTGAAGCATCATTCTTATTGTTTCGATCACAATATTTCAGCCAGTTCACTCTGTGGCCTTCCTCAGCTATATATAACCTTGAGAGATTTTTTTCTGGGGCATTAATGTTCATTTTGTTACCACATCCAGAGTCATTATTAGGGATCAAACATCAACATCCAGAGTCATTATTAGGGATGACTAGCAACTTTTTTTCTTACCAACTCTAATAATTCTTCATATAAGACTGCACCAAGGTGTTCTTTTCCCTTATTGTCCTTAGCTGTGAACTAATGTGTTTTTGAAAACTGACTAGCGTAAGGATTAACCTCAAATCCATGTATTGACATAAACTTACAACAAAGAGCCAACAGTTTTATCTTCTAGGCCATTGCCCATATGACAAGCCAGTAGTTTATTTTTTGAAGCCTTAACTCAACAGTGTGTAGAGTCTTTCCTTATTATATTTTATGTGTAACCTTGAGTTCTGTTCTTATACTCAGTATATTTTGTCCGAATGCTGCCTCCTATATAGTACTCATTTCCATGCTTAGTCTGCTTATGAGATTATTTGTTACTATGTGCTGTCTCTTTCACTTTGTGCATTTTCCAGTTTGGCTCTTTGGCTTTAAATTAAAATCATTCCAGAGAGAACAGATCACTCCCTTTTCCCTCCATATGTGATCTGCAATGCCTGATTTCATACTGGCATCAATATGATTCATTTGCATTCAAGACTATTAGAAGACACTTATATCACAAAACTAAAACTCACTGCAAAAGTTTTGGTATAATAAAAGAGAACTGCAAAATATATACTTATAGCAAAATTCTGCAATCAAATGTTTAACAATTTTTGTATGAATTTTGTAAAATTCTTGTTGGTGATTAAAAAGTGGGCTCAGTTTTGAGACTTAAGTCAAAATAATTTTATTTTTGTGATATATAAACCGAATCTACTACTCCTTATTCAAAGGCCATATCAATAATTAAGGCAATGCTCATTTTAACTGCACTTTGATCAGTATTTCATTGTCTTTAATTGCAAGGAAAGTTGAATTTCTCCTTTTCTGTCTTGAAAAGATCTTGCTCTTTTAAGGACAGCTTAAATTACTGTTAATAATAAAGTAAATTATTTCTATTTAAAAACTCATTATATTATTACTGTTAGAACATTTACATAATTACCCTATTTATAATTGTCAGTGCCAAGAAGTATGACTGCATAAATGAGTTTATTGGAAGTTCTAAAAAGATTTTCCAAGCAGCATTATCATCAGCATAATGAGGACAGCTTTCCCAACTCAGACTGATGTTTTCTTCTGCTATAACTCATTATATATTCATGTACACACACATACTTGCATACATAACTCATTATATATTCATGTACACACACACACACACACTTGCATACATAACTAATATACGTGAGCAACATTGAATTGTATTGAAGCATCCACATATATAAAATGTAATGTGTATCTATCTATCTCTCTATTGATTCCCTGTTGATCTGATTCTCTTCCAAAATCGGGGGGCTTTGAGTGGGGTCTGGCATGCTCCTCCAAAAGATTTTCAAAATTATGTATCCAAGATTGGCTAAAATTGCATTTCAGGGCATATCAGCTACTGAAATTAAGTGTTGTCTAGAAGTCTATTATTCTAGTTCCATTTTTTTACAAATAGTAAATATTTCAGAAATAATTTCACAACTTTCCTAGCTAAGTCTGGCGACATATATCTGGGAATTGGCATATCCTGCTTCTTTGAAAACACTTTGAATAGACGCCTCATCAGCTGACCTTAAGTGTCTTCATTTACCAGATGACTGATAAGATATAGTTTTAAACTTTTATTACCTCCCTACAAAATATTAAGTAATGATTAGTAGGATTAATTTTTTATGGGACTCTGGTTGCCTAAAGGGAAAGAGAAGGTTGTCATGTGTTGAGACGAAAAGATTTAAAACCCAGAAGACGCTCAGAAAACAGTAATCTGATACATTTCAAAAAGTTAATTTTAACATCCATCTACAACTTCAAAATTGACAGATTTCTCATGTTTGTACACAACATTTCAATGTTCAATTTTGTTTCAATATTTTTGTATTTTTTTGTATTTTTTTATATTTTGACCAGATTTTATCAATTTTGAAGCTGTATAAAGGATGTTAAAATGATTTTTTAAAAATATATCAGATACGGAAAATATATATATATATATATGAAATCAAATTATGGATAATTTTATATCCAAAAGAATATGATGATTATAATGACATTTATTAGTTGAGAACCTATATTTGCCCGGCACTGGTGTGAGCGACTGCAAAACGAGCGGCCTAAATCATAAATGTGAATAAAGAAACGAACTCCATGCGGGGATCGAACCTGCGTCCACCTTGGAAGCAAACTTATATGCAGGTTCTGCTCTACCGACCTAGCTAACGAAGATTTCATGATAGACAGGAGTCTTTTAATTCTACACTTTGTTGGCTTCTCTACTCTCACGTTCGTAATTTAGGCACAAATATAATGTGGTTCTCCTATATAAAAATCATTGCTTCCAATGCTTAGAACAGGTTATATTAGCTAGAAATAACCGCTGGTGACTTTGAATGACCTTTAGAGGTCAGCCCCATCTATTCTATGTTAATCCTTGGGTTAAGTTACCCTTATACACAAATTTGCAGCTGTTTGGGAATCTATAAAAAGTAAAAATTAGAAACAAACAAAGAAAGAAACATTTGTCATCTTTATAGTATTAGATATATATGTGTGTGTGTAACACTTTTCAGTGAAAATACGACCAACTTATGTTGGAGACAATGGTTCTTGTACGATTATCGAAATTAAGCAACGTCGAGGCGGCTCAATATGCTGTGTGCCGAATAACAGAATTTGTTGGCAAGGTAGCATACCTGCACTCCGTAGCATTGTCATCTTTGACGCAGCCTCACATTTAAATCATGCATATAGCAAATAACATTCTGTCTAAATGTTAAAATGTGTCATACAAGGCGAGTATTTTGAAAACATTTTCAGTGAGTGCACAGATATTACACTTTGATCCTAGATAGAGGGTTGGGGAGTAACACTTTGATCCTAGGCAGAGAACACAAATCCTAGGCAGGAGTGCCGATCCATACATAAATAATCCCATCATTTTTAACAGGTAAGGTACAATGCTGGTGTTGACTATAAAAGCCCAAAACATAGTTTATAAAATAAAGGCTAAGGCTGTTTATGTCCACTTCTCACTAATGCCCTTGGGAAAGGCATGAGTCCATCTCTTCCCCCTCCAGCTATGGCAGAGCAGACTGGGCTCTTTTAGCCTTGGGAGGCAACCAGTCTAGGAGGAAGCCAACTCTGAATTCAAAACTAACCAGAAAATAGTGGCAAAAGGTGAGCTCAATTAGTCACTACCATCCTGGAACCCACATGACTATACAATCGTCATGGGAGGAGTTGGGAAAGGACTTTTCCAGCAGTGGACCTGAAATGGCTGCTACATATCAAAATAAACTGTCATGATGACTTCTGAATATTCATATGCTTATGAAAGAATAGAAACATTTAAAAAGATACCTTTCAATGATACACTTTTATCCAAGAACCTATAATCTTAAAAGAGTGCAAAATAAACATGGGGAAGCTATTTAACTTGCTTTTCACATACCCATACTTCTGAATGCTTCAAGCATACAAAAAGTGTCATTTTCGGCAAAGATCTCAATATTCCTAAAAAGTGTATCGGGTAGCCTGCCACCTAACCCAACACGTTTTTATTAAAAGTGACCTACTTCTAATAAGTTTCAAATAAGTATAAAACCTGTTAAAATTATGTACTATAACTAATGTCTTTTTACACTTAGTTCAAGTGTTGTCAGAGTCTAGCTTTATGAAATCCATATTACACAGTTTGAGAGTCTTTTTATACTCATTTCAGGTAGTTTGACAACTTTGCTGACTTTTTCAGTTTTCTCATATGCACTCATTTATTTGGCAAGGAATATTTAAGGGAAAAAAATGAATTGGTAGTTTTGTTTTAATTCATGACCTCTCACCCTCAGCAAGAATTTAGTAACAGCTTGTTAGGAACAGATAGCTTATTATCCTGTTCTTTAGAATAAGCCTAAGGAGTATTTCAGCAGCAGCAGCAGCCATTTCAGGTCCACTGCTGGACAAAGGCCTTTCCATACCCCTCCCCCCATGATGATTGTATAGTCATGTGAGTTCCAGGAATGTAGTGGCTAATTGAGCTCACCTGTTTCCACTATTTTCTGGTGAGCTGGTTTTGAATTCAGTGTTGTCCTCCTTCTAAACTGGTTACCTGCCAAGGCTAAAGAGCCCAGTCTGCCCTGCCAATAGTCTGCCATAACTTGGGAGAGAAGAGATGGAGTCATGCCTTTCCCAAGGGCATCAGTGCGAAGTGAACGTAAACTGCCTTAGCCTGAATTTGAACTCAGCTCCCTGATTCCATTGTCTGTGCCGCTAACCATTACGACACTTGCACCTCCCAAACAGGTGTGTGGGTACCACTCACTTCAACCTGTGCATTTACTTCTGAAAGCAAGATTTTGAGGGGAAATGTGCATGTTATATGATGGAGAATATGGTATTTAATAATATAGTGACTTAGAGCATGTAATAATATTTTGATTTATTTTTTATCAGACTAGTACAGTGCCCATTCCAAAGGTGCATGTTTGGAAGGGGCCGGACTTTATGGTGTGTGGAGCAGCCTGCCATAATCGTCATGTAAAATAATTTTGAATGAAATACCTGTGTGATTGGGTACACAACCAACACACTCTTGCCAGGACTTATTTATTTGTAACTTAAGAAATTAAAGTGAACGTTATACTTACTTCTTTCTGTTCTCTCTCGTCTGATTTGTTTTTCCTGAGGGCAATGTAACATTAGAGAAAAGGGACAAAACTGTAAAATTTTAACTAAAGTTTTCTGGTTGTATTGAATTTTAAAAAAGATGTTGGTAGCGACCGATGCAAAATGTATGCTAAAGAATGAAAGTCAAGGGGGATTATTTATAGAAACTATCAAGAAGATCTGTAATCTTTAATTTTTAAAATACTTTTATTACATTTCTCAAGAACCACTGATGCAAACAATTTCAAACTTGACACTGCACTGCCTTATGTGCTGACTAATATATCTGGTGATTGTCAACTACGTACAATGACCAGTTGTTGAGTAATCATGGTGCATGCACACAGATTTCTTCAGTTGTAGTGAGATGAAGCATTGTCAACCATTATTAATTTTTTATTAGTATTTATTTCATCTTAATTTTAGTTGCTTTTCATTCCAACTACTCATTAGTCTATGGCAGTGAGTAAACAGCGCTGATCGAAAATAAAGAATAAGCACAGCACCATATTTTTCATCATTTCTATGTACATCAGTTGTATTATCTTTATTTTTTATTAGATGAAGCATTGTCAGCCATTATTAATTTTTTTACTAGTATTTCTTTCTTGTTAATTTCAGTTGCTTTTCATCACAACTACTCAGATGAAAGAAATACTAGTCAAAAATTAATAATGGTTAGAGCATGTAACTTGAGCAGATTTTGCTTTTGAATTTTGAATTTTTTCAGTAACCTACTTCCATTGTTAAAATAATTCTTGTATGGAGACTCTAAGTAATCTCAGCTTTACATAAGACATACAAATGATTTATCTTAATATAGCCAAAAGTATTCATACTTTAAATGAATTCTTCATATTACCATAAGCTGTTTGAGTGGCTCTGATTTCAATGGAAAGCAGATAATAGGGTATGAGAAATTTTCTGTTTTTAGAGGGTGCACAGCCCAAAAATGTGCCCCCCTCTGCCCTCCCATTGTGTAACCGACAAGATTTTCAAAAATGAAAAATTCCCGAAGATATAAAGATCATATTCATTCAAAACACATAAGAACTAGCATTCCAAGGGAAATTATGAATCACTGCCACCTCTTTTTTTACCTTGTAAATTAAACAGTGGTGGTGGGCAGTGATCACTAAATAGTCAAGATTTTTAAAAAAGACAGTTGAGAATGCTGCTGGACACAAACTAAGGGATCAATTTGGCATAAACTTACATTGTAAATTGAAACAAAACCTATTTTGGGATGGAATTTTCAAAAAGCAAAAAAAACTCATTTTCCCTACTCATTCAGAGGAGTGTGTGTGTGCAAAATTTCAAGTTTCTATGAACAGTTAGGGCTGGGCAAAGTTCGGAAACATAGATACATATAAATGTCTGAACACATGAATAACATAAACCCAGCAACAGTATTTAAACCAGTGTTGTGGGTAGCAGTGATTAAAAATACATTCTCCTATAAAAGTACACTACTTCACTAAACTGAATCTTTATCTATGAAACTTGTGCTTGCAAAATGACCAATTTCCATCAATATTGAATGTTTGAATTAACTCTATATACAAGACAAAAAATAAAATTTAAAATTTCATGTTAAACAACTTTTAATAATTTAAATCAGGAAACCGCAAGAAACCTGTGGGGCCTCCTTCTCTTTTGATGCCCTATGCGCACGGGCTTATTTTGCTTATTGGTTAATCCAGGGATGGCTGTAGGCCATATCTAATGATGCCTTGAAGACCTAAAAAATATTTTAACGCTTATATTCATGTCTTAAAGGAATTAGACATAATTTAAAAGACTATAATTTAAATTAATTCTGGAAGCTGATACTTTTAGTCATGTGAGAGGATTTTTGATGTGCTGATAGAATATATTTTCCTTCAAATTTTCTTAAATCTTTTATGCCCAAAGCACAAGTTTAATAAACAGCCATCTAATATTTATTCTACAAGCCTCAGTGTATGTGTTTAAAGTCCTTTACCCTAAAAACACTCATAACAGAAAGCAACATGTATTTATAAATATATTACAAAATATTTAATATCTCTCTACAAAAAAAGAAAAGAAAAAAATTAGTTATTATAGACATACTTTGATAAATACATTTTCCATGCTGAAAAACTATAAAGTGATGAAATATAACTTTGCAAGAATTTTTCAAAGAATTACTGACAACCTTTTACAATTTGGAAACCAGTGTTGAGAAAAAGATACTTAAATGATTATTGCTGTTTGGGTTTTTCTTTTTCTAGCTCTTCTTTCAAAGTAGAAGGCATTCATATAATTGTATTACTACGCAGAAATCATTTGTATTGGGTTCTATTACATTCTTTGTACATTCTCTTTATATAAGCAGAAGACTTCAAAGATTGATGGACATGTTTGAAAAATGAGCCTTTCATTTCTTAAATGGTTTCTAATGTTCATTTGTGAGACAACAACGAGAACAATGATCATAGTAGAGTGTCATGTTACATTATTTGTTACTGGTGGCACACTGCAGGGGTCACACTCCACCAATCATGAAATGAATCCACCAAGACTTGATTTATTGCATAAAATTAAAAGAAAAAGACAAAATAAACATATATGAAATACAACTGAGAGTCCAAAGTATCAGATGATAAATATTTTGCTATTACTTGTCAGATGTTAAAGGTTTTTAGGATTCTTTTTGTTCAGTGATTTAAATATATTCTTGTTAGGTTTCAGGGGAGAATGTCAATAAATCAATTAACCCTTTCAATGCTACTCGTTTGTTAGTTATATTCTATAATGGGCTACCTGTTTCCTTGAGACCACTGATGAGACAAGACAGGGAAACTGGTTTATATAGTTACATCAGGGAAGAATAGGAAGTAAAGTACTGCAAGAAAAACAAAGATCTTATATTTAGCAATTGTGACCCAAGGATGTTATCTATGAAAAATTGTACACAAGACTAAGGAATTATCATTTTTGTTAGAAGTGTAAATGTTGCAAAGTTGATGGCTCAGGCATGATTGAAATTGCCATGAAAATTTGAGATTTTGATTATGTATCAGAAATAGAACTTTTTTACATTCCAGATTTTGACTAAATTCTACTGTGTAACCAAGCAAAATTAATGCATATGTCAGCATATGAGACACATTTAATTTTAAAAAAACTATGCAAATATTACACTGTGTCCAATGCACTGGTATTATAACTAGGGGACTATCTACTAAAGCTCGATATGGATGAGTTGTAGTGAGTGCTAGTCCTCTTTATATCCTTGTAAACCATTCGTCTTATAGTCCAGTATAAATGGTAACTGCTGTTTTTTCCTTTCTATGGTTTATGACTCAGATTCTCAGGTTCCACATTTTACTTTAAAGATTCAAATTATTGTGAGTTTATCCTGTATGAATTTGTAATTCAAATATTGCTCATACAATTTCTATTTCTGCTTGATTTCCCCTTCTTTTGTTAATCTGATATTTCCAAAACTCTCCAAGAAGATTGAGCAATACTCAAATATTCCTGCAAGCTTTATGCTATTAAAGGCAAACTAAATTTGCTAATTGCAAAGTGCTATTGAAATCTTGTATATTCATTGATATTTCAAAGTGTGCCATAAAACAAGTTTACTAAGTTTAATATCATATTTAGTCAGCTTAACTGGCTTTTATTTAAGTCCTTTGAAATGGAACAGTGACATGACATTTTACTCACATACTAGTTATTACCTGTGAAAAGATTCAAAGATATATTTGAATTTCTAGGAGATGATTTTTTTAGAAAAGAAACTATTAAATTGGAAGTGTCCATTGTTTTAAATGGTGGGTAGAGATACTTTTATCAGCAAAAGTGTTACGTTCCAGTACAAGAGTCCATAGTTACGGACAGAGAAACAAACAGAAAAAGTTACACAGTTCATTATACAGATAGATTAAATTTGCTCGTTTCTTTATTCATTTATATGATCTATGCCGCCCATTTAGCAATCGCTAACACCGATGCCTGGCTGATATGAGTTCCCAATTAATGTCTTTATAATTATCATATTCTGTTGGATATAAAATTATCCATTCCTTGATTTCATATATATAATATATATATATTCCTATATATTTAATTTTTCTCACTGTAAAACATAATAAGATAATACTATACTTTAAAGGGCACTGAAGTTCAGCATAACTGGGGCACCAGGAACCCCAAGATCAGCCAAGAGTGTACCGAATGGGGGGGGGCACACCCACAATGCTCTTTATGTCAACAAATTTTTTCCAGGGTTCCAAGTTAGCTATTTTCCGGCTAGATCTGGCTGATTTTTTTTCCAATTTAGCTGACAAAAATGTACGATAGCCGATTAAATCATGTTTAATAATATATTTCAACTTAGTGATGTTTCGAAGAGGTTTATAAAGAGTATCTAGTAAAATATTACCATTTTTTGTATATTTAGTATTTGTTTATTGTTTGCATATTTGTTCTGTAAATTCAAAAAGATTATTATATCAACTGTTCATAATGTGATGCTAGCCAAAAGAAAACTGGTTAAATCTAATTATCAGAATTTTAAAAAAATAAAGACAAAAAATAACCCCAAAAGCAAATTCCTAACTGACAATAAAGCAACCTTTTATTTCCATGCTGAAGCCTTTAGCTAAATTGAGTGAGTGTTTTAATTCCAAAGTGTTTCTTTTGAATTGATTCATCAGTGATGCAAGAAAGTAATACCAGCCTTAAGCTCAACCAGAAATAAGATGTACATCAGTTTAAATGTCAAGGGAAAATGAATTCTGGAGAACTAAAAAGCATAGTGTTTTTAAGAGTATTTTTTGAATTCAGTTAAGATGATGGGATGGATATTTTAACCTTAAGCTCAACCAGAAATAAGATGTACATCAGTTTAAATGTCAAGGAAAAATGAATTCTGGAGAACTAAAAAGCATAGTGTTTTTAAGAGTATTTTTTGAATTCAGTTAAGATGATGGGCTGAATATTTTAACCTTTTCTATTCAATGTTCAAGAGAGCTGATATGACAACACTAGCAAGGATAGCTGGCATTACCTGGGGAAAAATAAGTGCAAATATAACACAAGAAAAAATATGTTAATAATATTTCTTTTTACACTACATAACAGATGAAAAAAAGATTATTAGTTACTGAAAAAATATTCTGATGCACAAAACAAAACAAATGATGTTGTCCCTATGTTTGACAGGGCTTCTGGATGCACACTATTAATGCTTCTCCCGTTTGGGTGCCAGTATGAAAAGGTGGCTTTTTTTTTAATAAGTTTTCTCTGAAACATTTTTTCCGCATTGCACAATTACTTTGGAGGGCAGCACCACCTATCCTATCATCTCTTTCTGCCCAAGTTAACTCCAGGTACCAATTTACCTCCATGAAAGTAATTGTTTGGCTGCAATACACATCATTAAGGCCACAAATTATTCTGCCTCCAATGATCTTTGGTTAACTCAGAAGTCGAATGACTTTATCCACCCTACCATTTGTGAGGTCAAAAACATTTTTGTACTTCATATCTCACTCCATTTTGCTAGAAATAGCATGCTGTGCTCTTTGATGACCTCTGGTGACCACAAATGACCTCCAAGATCAATCTCACATAGCTTATGTCACAACGATGTCTTGTGAATCTTCATGCCAAAAATTAGGTCAATAGACCTTGTCATTTTTGCATGGACACACAAACTGAAGCCTCCAATATTAGTATGGATTTACTAAGTTACAAGGCTGATTGCAAGGAAATAAGAAAATTGTCCTACATAAATTTTCCAAGTGGGAAGGGCCTGTCTACCTTGAAAATCAGCATTTGAAGTCGTCTTTTACCTGTGCTTGAACATCAACCTCTAGTGTGGACGGTAAATACACAACCATCTAACCCACGAAGAAAGCTCAAGAGAGCTGATATCATTTACAATAGCTGAAAAATTAATGCAATTAACAAATATGTCTCATTTGTTTAATAACATTTTCATCAATAGTGACTATTGGTCACTTAACCTCCTTGCAACAGGGAAACAAAAAAATATCAAGCAACCAGACAAAAACTACTTAGGATTTGCAGCATTTTACTGGACAAAAACTGTTTTTTGTTAAACTCCAGTCCAAGTCTGGAGTTGACTTGGTTTTTCTACCATAACAAGAACTTCAGGAGAGTAAAAATTAACATTCCCCTACTGAGATTTGAAATCATGACCAACTGATTGGTGGGCTGGTCTCTTACTGCCTCAGCTAAGTTGACAAGTCTTACATATCTACGAAAATTTATGTTACAAATACGGAAGCACTTATTTCATTCTAATAAATAAATACATTTATACTAAAAAAAACAACATATTTTTATCATTTTTTATATATACAATACAAAAGTTGCAGTAATCATCTTCAGTCGGACTAGAGTTTGACCCTGCAGCAACCAGGCTTTTATTGGTTAAACTATTTATCATCACATACCTATTTTCTTCAGGTATTCAATATTCTCTCAAAGTAATTAATAACCAATTATTAAAAAAAGAATGAATTTTGTTAATGTTTTTATCATTATTCTCCTTTATAACATCAGAAAATGTTTAAAACAGTTATTCTATATACTAGCTGAAAACCCACCCGATAGGCAGAACGCCTAAATGGGGCCTACTGATATTTGTTGGGTTTTTTTTTTCAGTTTTGATTGTCTGAAATTTATTTTATTTTTCA
Source organism: Architeuthis dux (assembly GCA_006491835.1). Taxonomy (NCBI): domain Eukaryota; kingdom Metazoa; phylum Mollusca; class Cephalopoda; order Oegopsida; family Architeuthidae; genus Architeuthis; species Architeuthis dux. The sequence goes on along the minus strand of VCCN01005374.1, from coordinate 2,377,786 downwards.
TATACTGCAACTCCATTAAAAATGTTTAAAATGATCTCATTCAGGTCAGGCCGCTGATACTCCGAGAGAAGAAAGGTAGAGAGTGTTTGTATTACTTTACTAATACAGCTGTTTCATTGATCAAGCGATATGTGACCAAAAATGCCCAAAACTTTTATAAAATTTAATTTTATTATAGAAATCTTTGTGCCATTCATAAGAATAATAATTGGAAAAGATTCTGTTTAGAACCGAAGATTAATAAGTTTCTAGTTGGCAAGAAAAAAGAAATGCCAATTATGGACACTTTTCAGCTTCCTGATTTACAAATTCTTTGGAAATAAAGGTTAAAACCTGCCCTAATGAAATATCTTTCACATAGAATAGTTTTCTTGGGGTAAAACACAATTTTCTGGTAGAATTCGGATTCAAACAAATTTTCAATTACTATAAGAACATTTGAATAAGTGAGGAGAAAAAACAAAAAAAAACTTCAAACCATGACATCAGTTTCCTGATAGAGTGAATAGAATCACTCTACATAATTGATACCTTAAAGAACTGATTTAATCAAAAGTCATAATTATATACACTTGTTTACAAGTCTTAGATAATTCTCTCTTTAATCCTATCAGTTTTTTGCAATCAAATTCATTTCTTTCAGAAAGTCACCGGAGAAACTTAGAAAAAATAAGCAATATATTCCAGTTAATAATCGATCAAAAATGGAATAATGTACCCCGATAAAATAAAATAAAAACACCTGCAAAATGTTTCATTTTCCCCCTCTTGTAAAACATAATTGTAGAAATCAGGGTTTTTGTTGAATTTTAATTTGTCATTTCACTTTGCTTTGTTCCTTTGTTGCTTTTCAAAAATCCAAAATGATAAATTTTGTTTAACTTTGAAAGTTTATTACAGCTTTTTCTTATTAGGGCTCAGAATTCATTTCTGATAGTTATTTCTACCTACAAAATTCTTTAAATGCCAGTAATGTTTGGTATTCAATCAAGTGAAAGCAGAGTTATTACAAATACTATAATCATACTATGTAAAAATGAATGCAGTTGGATATCTGGGCATCTACTGAAAGGTATAAGGATGAATTTCAACTATATTTTGTGTATTATCATTTTTTTAAATTAAGAGATTTTGATGGTTAGATAACTTCTAAAGAAATAATAAAATGTCAAATTATTAGTGACATTTATTGGCCTTTATTTAATTTCATTGCAAAAATATAACAGTAAATCTACTAGCAGCAAACAAACATTTATGCAAATTAACTAATAGTTAAACAAGTTACATTTAACATTGTTGCAGTTAATATTGTATAATTCTGAATATTGGCAGTGTTAACTGAGGCGTTCCTGTATATTTTGAAATCTTCCTATAAAATAAAAATTTAATAAAAAACCATTATTTTTATCAGTCTCAGAAACTAGCATGAAACTGTCCTGTTGGAAATGTCACTTTGAATTGAGGGTTAGTCACTAAATAGAAACCGTCATATGACCAACATCTTTTGGTAGCACGCTGTGTTGGGAGTGATCAATTAAAAAAAATTGGAAAAAAGGGGGTGATCACTAAAAGTCTGAATTTTCAAAAAAACATGTGAATACTGCGGGACACAAACTACGGAATCTACTCACAAAAAATGTGGGGGAATTTTCAGCCCTCTAGCACCATTGGTATGGCCTGTACGTGTGATACATAGATAGATAGCCAGCCAGCCAGACACAAAAACTGAAGAAACCTATGATGACAGTTTTGGTTGGCAGTTTCTTATAAAAATACATCAACTATTTATCATATTGTATGTATGCTTGTTTCATAAGTTTAAATAAATATCTTGATCTATTGACAAGCAACAAAAATTACTCAAGTCAAAGATAAACTTTGTTAAAAACTATAAAAACAACCCGACATATCTGCTAGCCATTATTCTTTTATCCAAGGAGAAATTCTGGGTGCTATAAATAGTATTCTATTACAACTAGAAGACAAGATGCTACAATGTAATTTGTAGCGAATTAACTTCATCACACATCCAATCAAGCAAAATATGAGGCCTAATTTTAAATTAAAGACAAGTTGTAAAGGCACACAGTTTATAAATATTTCATATGATTCCATGGCTTTATTTTATGTGGGAGACTTTAGGCTATAAGGCCTTCTTACCCCAAAATGAACAATTGGGTGTGGGTTACATATAAAAGTTTTAAATATTTCACGGCTCATCAGAATTTTGTTAAGTACCATTTTACATTTGAATTAATGAAAATTATTACAAAACAAGCTTTTCACAATATAGAAACATTTGAATCATTTCAAGTGATATTCACACATTGTTTTAAAGAGTAAATAGGGTTACTATGCAGTAGAGTGTAAGGATTCACATGCCTCTCAAATGGGGGATTTTTAGATACCCTCTTGAGGACAGATCCATTTGTAATTTCCTATTAATATTAATTATCATCTTGCATGCAGATATTGATGGGAGCAATATATCGTAAGCGATTTTGTGTATGTATAATAGTTCACAAGATAACTGAAAAACAGTTTGATGGAACTATGCAAAACTTGAAGAGAATTTCATAAAGGTTTAGGCTCAACTGGATTTTCAGAGCTTTGCATTTGTCTAAATAAGTAGAGCCTGTATTGATACCCAAAGATGCAACTTTCTGGTATTTGAAACTGACTTTCTGGTAAGTAAACAAGAAGTTAACATACAAGAGTATAAAAACTATAGCTTGATAAGTAATTTCAGTAGAATTTACTGTATATGCCAGACTATAAGACGAATGGTTTACAAAAGGTATTTGGAGGACTACCACTCACTGCAATTCATCCAAGCCCCATAACTGTCCATATGTAGCTTCAATAGACGGCTCCCTAGTCATAATACCAGCACATTGGACACAGTAGTAATAGTCACTTAGTTTGTTTGTTTTTTTTAAAAATCAAACATATGTCTTATATTATGTCATATACTGTATATATAAACAGTAATGCACCTGAGAAAATATAAAATCAACACATTTTAGACACTTTCTTTTAAGATAAAGCAGATTTAATATTAAGGGACAAGAAACATCTACTTATATAATGAAAAGTGATTTGTTTCTGTTTCTCTAACCATAACAATAGACTCATCCAATCAAAGGTAACAATCTTGCTGATAAAAATATCTCCTCCCACCATTTGAAACAAAGGACACTTCCACTGAAACAAATTCAGTAGTTTCTTTTCTTAAAAAAAATAGTTATCTCAGAGAAATTCAAATATATACATAATTATTTTCACCAGGATTCACTAGTGAATAAAAGGGAGGGAATAGTATAAATTTTAATCAGTATAGAAATAAGAGCCTTCTCAATAGTCTTGTATTTGTGAAATCTTTGATATAACAATGAAATGCAGAGGGAAAAAAAGAAAATCAATGTTTGCAAACACCAAATGCAAAGAAGTGATACAGAAGCAATAGACACTATATCATTTTTTTTATTCCAGGATAAAAATTTTGTTGGAAAATGTTTTGCTGCTGTAGGGATCAAATCTCCACCGAAGAAAAGTGTCTTGTCGAGAAGAATCTGATCTGATTTGACATGTGGAGAAGAAACAGTTTTTTTTAGGTGTGTTGAATTATTGCTACCACGGTGGTGACATAGGTTGTGGGTTCTGTAGGTAAGACATGACAACAGCAGATATTGACAACCTGCAATAAGAGAATGAATAGATAAAACAAAAATCAGTTTAATAGTATGCAATACTGATTTATTTGAACAAATATATTTTGACGTTTTACTTACAAGCATTGTAAGTTATATTCAAAATGGGTAAAATTCAATTCTTACATCATAAAAGAATTTGGAAGGAAACTAGTTTTTTAGAAAAATCCCAATTTCATTAAATCAGAGCAAAGGGTTAGTATTGAAGCTAAATTAAAGCAAATCAAGTAGAGTTTCAGAAAGACTTATGAAAATCCTCATCTAAATAAATTTCTAAAACAATAAGTGAATCTAGTTTATGAGGGATGTACTAACTTTTTTTAGTCTTGTCTTTAATGTTTATAGCATAGTACCCATCAAGAATGACAGGATTATTTATGTATTGATCAGCATTTCTGACTAGGATTAGAGTATTTGTGCATTGTCTAGGATCAAAGTGTGGCTCCCTGGCACTCCTGCCAAGGATCAGAGTGTAGTATCTGTCTGCTCATTGAAAAGTGTTATACACAAAAAATATTGTTGTTCACATTCTTAAATTGTTGTTGCCAGGCAGTCATTAATTGTAATAAAGATCAGTATAATATATAAAACATAAGGACCTCACAACAAATGTCATATGGCAATTAACTTGTACAAGACTGATTACAACTCATAATGAACTTTCCAAAATCTCTATATTAAGAGATTTTTTTTGTTCATTGTCATGTGTTTAATAGTATTCAGTTCTGCTGTACTAAAGAAACATTTTAATATGCAAATTAAATAGAATTCATCTATTTTATGTTAACACTTACAGTAAAAGTATTTAAACAATTAACTTCATGTTGCCTAAGTAATGCATTATCTAAAAATAGAGTTGATGAAATCTACAAGGCGTTGTCTCTGAGAATGGGGAATTGGCCTATCAGCTATAATGAATAAAAAAAAAATCAAAGCAAAAATACTTTCTCTTAATCTTTTGTTAGAAAAAACAATACTCAAACGCTTATTACTATCAATAAACATAAAAATAAAGAATATTTATGAAACATTTCATCAAAACTATTGTTAGATTCTTTTCTTCTCAGAAATCTAAGTTCATATTAGTTTATACAACAAAAATGCTGCACACCCAGTTTTTTTTCTCTCAATAGTTTGCTGACATTCTAAAAAGCTATCAAATTGCATATCAACAGTCTAAGTTAACATTGATATAGAAAAGCTTCTTTTAATCTAAGGGACATAACTAAGAAATACGCTTAGATTTTTCATTGTGCTTCTAAGCACATCACCGTGGAGTAGTGATTAGCAAGCTAATAGTGCAGACCACTATTGCAGTACTGAGTTCGATCCTGACTGGGTGCCCAACATTTGTGGACTTATGTCATACTGAACTAACCTTAGTAAATAGTTGTAAAGGGAATTATGTAACTAAATTATCAGTGTTAAAATAGGATTGTATACATTGCTGATAATTTTCTATATGCCTTGCAAAAGGTTGAGTACCATACATGAAAGATAACTAGTGATATTTTGATGGAATGAGCCAGAGCTTTCTGACAAAACAGCAGCTATGTCTAAAGGTCATTATTTACCTCAGTCATTCCATGAATTATTCACACCAGTATCTTTACCTTTGTTAATTCATGCAAAACTAGAAAGGGTGCTCATAAAAACTTGTAAGAAGAATAAAGTCCTTGTTGTGACCAGACTTGAAACTTGCAAAGATCACTAAGCTGACACATACAACAGAAACCGGGTCTCGGTCACCAGGGTGTATACTAGTTGTCTTTTAAGAGACAGATGCTTTACTTACTTTTTTTTTTACTCACTGAGCGCATACCTCTAACACCATATACTAACTAAGAACTGAATGAAAATCATTTCATATATAGCTACGATGCAGGGGAGGAAACTGTATATTTTTGATTTTCCATATTTCAGACTATTGTCTTGATATAAAAAATATCTCTCAATCGTAATTTAATCAATTCACCCTTAGCCCATGGTCAACCCTTCTACAAAATGTCATTGAAATTCATTGAGATCTTTTTAGAGATATTGTGTGGACAAACTAAGTGAATACACATAAATATATATGGGGGGGGACTGTCCACCATCACATGGAAGAGACACAAACATACCTCTAAAATCAAGAACACGTCAAATTGTGTACAAGATTTTATTCACACCACTAGAAAGAATTGTATTTGGTTCTACTTTTGTTAATAGTCAAACAGCAAATGCCAAAAAGACTTACATGAAGCTACTGAGCATCTGCTTGGTGTCTTCTGAAGAGCGAGAGTTGGCAAAACTGATGAATGAACAATAAACTGCAGCCCAAGCACACCATTTTAACTGCAACAAGAAAAGGTTCTCATTATATACATATTTCTAATTTGCATATTCTGAAAGCAAAATTGAAGACAAAAATGTATGTTACAAAAAGGGAGATAATCCTGCATTTGAAAAAAAATAAGGATGATGCATGGTATTTGGGGTGAGCCATATGGCTTAATTAAATGTTGTAAGTGACCAGAAAAAATACAGAATTTAAATGCACAGAAATATTTGTTCCAATTATTGTCAAGAATAATTGCAACCTTATGAGAAAACTTTAAAGTTTTCATAGTGATACATTTTTTAAAAATACCAAAAGGCTAACATTTCACTCCTTTCAACAAAAAACAAAGCACTGTTCATATTATAAAAGAATAGAAATGTAATATAAAGTTAAGCATGAACAGATTTTCACTTAATTATTTGCAAAATCTGAAACAATACAATTGCGTGTTTATTTCTTTAAAGAACAAATTATAATCTTGTTGAGAGAACATAATCTCCTTAATTCATAAATAAATATTTATGATATTGCAAGTACCACAACTATTTTTATAAGGTAGTTTTTGGAAGCCAAGACATAAGCTGGGACAATGTCATTGTTTATGTACATTTATTCATACAGACATTTGTTTGTTAAATATATAAACTGATGTCAAATTTGAATCCACTCAGATTCAAAGCCAGTTTGGTGCAGTCTTATAACAAAGATCCGAACATTTATGAAGACAGGTTAACTATATTCCCAACAGAAATTAGTTCTATTACTCAGACAGTTTTTACACTACAGAAAAAAAAAAATCTACAAAAAATACTATTTAGCAAAAATTTATGAAATCAATACTTACTTTCATCATCAATCCACACATACTAAATATCATTCCTAATAAGTTCATATAATCTGGCGTTGGATCTTCAACAGGGCCACCACTTGGAGGGGGTTTGTACCTATAGAAGAGGGAAAAAATATATATGAGCATTCCTTATATATAAAGGTTTTCAAGCTTATCAAAAATCTGAAGTTTACATTTTTTAAAGAGTAATTCTGAATTTTCTTAAAAAAATAGAAACTTTGTCAAGTTTTAAGTGCCAATTGCAAAACACAAACGAAATCTTAAAATACAGACAAACTATGAGATATTGTCAGTTTTACATGCTTCCTTACAAAAACTAAGGTTTGACAGGATTTACTTAAAAATTACATCAACAGGCTGCTGATCAATAGGAAATGCTAGGTTGACATCATTTGTCACTATAAAACAGAAAGAAAACTAAAGATTCCTTCCCTCAGTTATTCAGTGTTGAACTACAATACTGAATGTTATCATTCCAGATTTAGATTTAGCTACTAAATGTCATATCTGCAATGCCTTCAAAGAGGTTTTAATGGCTGATGAATAGTGGCATGAAACCATATGCGGTCCACCAAACAATCTTGCCCAGCCAGGAAGATAGGGCGGGACTATGCTAATATGAAAATTTATAGTCGAACTTTGAGTTTCTGATATCCTTCATAGAGTTGTTTTTGAAAGTATTGATCAATTTGGAGGAAATAGTCTCTTCACGCTTTTTTGCAAATTTGAGTTACCTCCATTGACTTGTGCTGCTTCCTGTCAAAACAACATGATCGGTTGATAAAAATGAATTCTTTTCATCACAGCATTAGATTCACCCGTATTTATTTGTTGGTTTATTTATATCAGGTTGGTGCAAAAATAATTGCATTTTTTAAAGCAGAATATCTCATCTTAGAATAAAAGTTATTAATTGAAACTAGAAACAAGTCCATTTATTCCGGAAGCATAGAATTCAGGGGTCCTGGGACCAATGACTTCTTTGAAGGCATTTTGAGCTGCTGCTTGGTTGTTGAAGACCTTCCCTTGCAGGAATTGGTCGAAATGCTTGAAAAAGTGGTAGTCGGTTGGAGAAAGGTCTGGTGAGTCAGCTGGGTGAGGTAGAGTTTCGTAGCCTAGTTCGTTCAATTTCTCCAGGGTCATTCGCGCATTGTCATGGAGAAGAATTGGTCTTTATTGACCAATATTGGATGTAAACATTGCAGTTCTTGGTGCATTTTGTTGATTTCCTGGCAATACTTCTATGCTGAGATGGTTTCGGAAGGATTCAAGAAGTTGTAGTGGATGATTCTACTTAAACAGTGACCATAATCTTCTTTTGGTGCAGGTTTGGTTTGGGGGAAGTGTTTTGGTCCTTCACCTCTGTCCAGAGAATCCATTTTTCATCACATGTCACAATGCGATCAAAAATTGCAGAGCAGACTTTGTAACAGCAATTTTTTTTTGATTTTCGTTCAGCTCATGTGGCACCCATTTGTCGATTTTTTTTCTTTCCCAATTTGGTGCAAATATCGAACAACTGTTGAATGGTCAACGTTTAGTTCCTCTGCAACCGCAAATTGTTTTAATAAATAATGGCTCTCAATTGGATATTGTCAATCACAGAAGGACGTCCATGACCCTCATCTCCCTTTCGAAAGTTTGGAACCACTTATTCAACTGTACGTTCAGTGACAGTCCCCTGGCCAAATAGTTGGTTGAAATTGCGAGAAGTTTCCACTGCTTTATGTCCCATTTTGAACTCATGCAACAAAATTGCTCGAATTTGCTTTTTTTCCATCTTTGATTTGACAGCCTCAAATAAACCAGAATAAATAGTGAAAAGAAAATGTTCAGCTTAAATAAATAGAGTGAAATTCACACTTTAAAATGGTATATTCCATGAACCTAGTTAAATAATAGTTTATTCCAAAATAAGCATCAAAGTTTAAATTAAGAAAAACTGCAATTATTTCTGCACCAACCTAATATAAAAAAATGACCCTTAAGCAACATACTTCAGATTCTGGTGAAGTGGAATAATAGTTTCAAGTACAAACTTTGGTATTAAAATGGTGAGGGTCTTAACTGAATTCAATGAAAAGAAAGAACTGATTTCAAATCAATAACAAAATATTCTCTCCAATGGCCAGTCAATGCACTTGTAAAATCTGCAGAACTCAAATGATATGAATAGAATTGTTCGATTTCCAAAGTTTATACAAGGCCATTTTATTGTCCAGCACTAAATATTCAACCAAAATAAAGAGGTTTGTAAGACAATAATTTACCTTAACTAAATATTTCAGCCTTTATTTTGAAAACTGAATAGAATATATCTGTCTTTGATGGTAGGTTACAACTAACAAGGAATTTATGGAGATTCCTAGTCATCCTAGATTTGGCAACAATTAAAATGGCTGCTAAAGAGAAAAATGCCAACTTAGTTTGAAATCAGAGTTTGGTTGGGTTTTTTCTCTCCACGGTCGCTACAAGTTAATCAATTCAGAACTTACAATGTAAGCCAGGAGACAAAAATAAATAAAATGAAATTGTTACAAAAAAAAAAAAAAATCCTATTGATTCTAATTTAATAAAAAAATTGAGCATGTATAAAATGAATGAAATAAAAACTATTCTACAATACTTTCCCAAGAAAATAATCAGACCAGCTTGTGATTTGTGTAAAGCAAATCAATATTACAATGATTTACCATATATGCTGGACTATAAAGACAAAATGGTTTACAAGGGTATCTGCAGGACTACTATTCACTGCAACTCATCCAAGCCCTATAACTGTCCACATCGAGCTATGTTAGATGGCCCCCTAGTCATAATAAAGAAATTGAATGCAGTGTATTATTTGCATAGTTGTTTTTTTGTTTTTTTTTAAATTGACTGTTCATCTTATATACCAGCATATATGTTATATCATTTTTCTCCTTTAGAAATGAACAGTGATGCAAACAAATATGCATTGAGGAATTTTTCAAAGGATATTATTCGATTTTTATATGACAAAAATATATTAGGTCACAACATGCCCACATCAAGAAAGAACATAACAAAAATAAAAGGAAATGTATCGAATTGGCAGTCAACACCATCGATCGAAGCCCAGGCTGCTTCAATATATTTCCACAACTAGCCAAACTTATAATCAGACAATGCAGATTGCCAATAAACAAGTTCAGCCCCAATGCTAAACCATACCAACCCCCAAACTGTTAGATAATCAAACCCTTATTTCAGCTAACACTTGAAAAATAAACACTCCGCTTTCAAGGCATATCATCCAAATCTATTTAAAACATTTAATTTAATTATTAATTACTAAACCAGCCCACAACCAGACATGGACTATATATAACAGAGAATCTCTTGTATCTCCATCACTTTTTCTGAAGAAGTCAGAATGAACAGGCAAAATAAACTAAGAAATCTCATTTGTACACAACAAGGTCTTCTGAATTGTCATTTCACTCTAATATTGTTGGATAAATTATATGTGTGTGTGAATAATACAAAATATGTGCATTCTAAAGGAATTAAAGATTTGACGTTTGTTATGAAATAATCATTAGCTGGAAATTTTCATTAATAAATTATTGTAATTTCAACAAGAGGAGAAAAACATGAAGATGACTTCTCTTTAAAGATTCTAACCAGGTACGTTACAAGAGTGAAACTCCCACATGTTTGAATGAAGATGGTAGCAGTTAGACTAATTGCTGAGGGGTGAGATTTTCCGAGGTGAGCCGGTGGGAGATAAATAATGTACCGATGGGAATCTTGGAGTGGTGGGAGATATGTCTTTGGTTGTTACTATATGTTACAATAAATTTTATCAGCACAACATTTAAATGAAATTTTATATAATATTTTAATTTTACATTGCTCCAATACAGAGACTGTATTATTAAAATAAAAAATATAATTTTACATTAAAAAAATTAACAGCATGGTCACATTTGTTTTTTTGGACCCTGATCCTGAATTTTTGTATCATTTATTGTTTACCGAGATATGAACATTCTAGTTGTGACTGTGTGTAATATATATATAGCTGATGGGGAATCAAAAAGTAATACATGTTTTTGAACCTCCGACCGGGAGGTAGGCAGGCAAATGATATATCCATTAGTTACCATTCTACTGCTTGAATATAGGGAGAAAATAATTAAGAGATTTTTAACCTTTAAATTAATATTTTTAAAATTAAATGTCAATTTCAAGGGAAATAACTTCTGATTAAAGTCACCCCCATTGACGATGAAGAATTCCATTATTTTTATTTTGTTATTTAAAGAGTTCCACGAATTTAAGAGTTAATGTTTGTAATTATTCGAATAAGTCACTTATATTTCTTTTTATTTTCTTCTTCCAATAATATTGATGCATTCCACTCATTTAAAACAATAAAAACTGAACTTAACATTTTCTTTGAATTTTTATTACATTTTAACAAGATAGCCATCACTTTAAAGTTTATACTCTGACTTTTGTAATCTTCGATCTGGACTGTTGACGTTGAGTTTTTGCTGACAATTTGTTTGTTTAGACTATTATCTACAGTAAACAATTTATTATTGTGAATATTCATAATTTATTAGCCTTATTTTTATTTTTGGAATGCATATCACTACCTCATCTTTTGGAATTAATATATTGGTGGACAGAAGATGACTGCAAGCAATCTGTTGTAAATTCGTCAAGTGGGAGTAGCTTCCCCTTATTTGTTGAATTTACTGACATAAAACGAAAGACAGCACGTTTTGTTTGAGTTTTTGAAATTGTGTTTCTAAGTAAATAGAATAAAATATTACCACGAAATGAAGATGAATGTCTATTGTCTATAAATTGAGAAGGGGTCAGGTACAACTTAGCGAACGTTGTCCCGATTGGACTTCACGCAGATATGTGATCTGTCGGAAATTTATGAAGCGAAGTGCTAACAATACTTCGGTTTTCTTTCATGAATTCCCTTATTTATGCGCCATTTTTAACAATTTTCACACTCATACCCACTACATGACGCCAGCAGAATTTCAAGCGGGGCCATCTTCACTAAATTGTGCCAGTGATCATAAAAAATAAAATGCTCAACAAAGCACGTATGTAATTTGCAACAGTTATTCTTAATCTGGCACAAGGCCCCAATGAGGATCGATTTTTACAACACTAGTTAATTGGTCTGCGAGACAAGCACACTTTGTAATTTATTTGCAATAAATGAAAATTGTGTCATGAAGGATGATGACAGGCGATTTTAGGGTGTAAGTCCTGTGATGTGATGTGATGATAATCCTACTTTATTCGATTTAAAATCCTGCAGATTTGACCTAAGCTGTCACGCCCTGGCAATATTGCATTAAGTAGTATTAACTCGAAATGGTATTTTTTTATATATTAATTCAGAAGAATGAATTAAAATAGAATTTTTTCAATTAAATGAGAAACTGGGACATTTTTAACCTAAGGATCAAATTAAATTTATATAAATTGATCATCAAAAGATATATTTCAGTCTGAATGTCATGGTTTTAGCTCACTGTTCTTGTATCTACCATAGGACGGCCCCATTCTTTTTTTTTGGGGGGGGGTGCTTCAAGTGTCGTCTTATCCGCCGAAATATACGGTACATTTAAATTGAACATCAAATGAATTATTCTTTTGATGTTCAATTTATAAAAATATTATATATACATCTCTTATACTTTTGATATTCAATTTATATAAAATATTTTGAAAAGATATACAGGAATACCTTGAATAGTGCTGTTTTTGTGTAGTAGGGTTAAGAAAAAATTATAAGACCTTGAACAGTGCGGTTTTGAACAGTACGGAAAATGTTGGAACGAATTAACCGCACTATTCAAGTGATATCAATATGAACATCAACAAATTATTAAATTTAAATTGATCATCAAAATATATCTCAAACCAAATATAGTGCTGCTGTTAAGGCGAAAAGTGTGCTAGGACTGATTAAGCATACATTTTCATATAGGAGGACAAGGACTCGTCGTCCCTTATACAGTATAAGAGTTATGTCCGTCCGCACCTCGAGCACTGTGTACGGACCTGTGGTCACCATAATTGAAGAAAGATGAAAACATCTTTTAGAAAAAGTCCAGAGACGAGCAAATAAGTCAGTACAAGAACTTAAAAGTATAAATTATGAGTATAGGTTAAAGGAGTAGGGTTAACATCGTTAGAAAATAGGAGGGATGGGGGAGGAGACTTAATAATAGAAATGTTTAAGATTATGCGTGGTTTAGAATTAGTAAACCCTGATGTATTTCTTTCTTTTTTTTTACTAGAAGGGGGTACAAGGGACAGAGAGGCCACACATATACAGTAGAAGTAAATTAAATAAAAGATTATTCTTTTTTAGCAATAGAGTGGTGGGACTATGGAATAGATTACCGGAATACGTGTGTGCTATCAACTCAACAGATATAAATGATTTGTTTTAAAAATTATGTTTACTACACCACCGCAAAATGATACAGATGTATATTGTGTAAATATGATTGTTATGATGTGTGCTTGTATATACAATTTGTATACGTTTTTTCCACACTAAAATAAATGCTAAAAAATGAATACGAACAAATGCTTTTGAGTTATAAAATGTGACGACGTGAAACAGCTGATGATGATGTAGAAGAAGAGGTTTAACTTTTCTTACCTGGTAACTTTGTTTGGTCTTCGGGGATCATGTGCATTATTAATAGATGGGGTGGCTGCAGCAGCAGCTGCAGCGGGTACTGCGGCGGCAGCAGCACCATTAGGTGGACTTGGATTATTATTGGACATTCTTTAAAAAAATATATCCGTAAACAAAAAAGAAAGAAAAAATGTGTCCACCTCGCTGCGATGGCGTGACTGATTTCTTCAGCAACGGAACCGGAAGTTGAATTCTACTCTGGAAACAAAATTGAAAATTCTCGCTGTCATATTGATTTATTTTTTCACCATATTTTTTTACTAAATTAAAAAATAAAACTTTATATGTACAATAGTACACATATAGTAAGCTCAATAATAAAAAGTAATGCTAATATAACAGTTGATATGTTTATGCGTGTGTGACATCATGAAAACACACACAAACATCTAGCATGGCTGACTCGGATGCTAAGGAAGTTGTGGAGGAGGATTGCAGTGATGTAAGTTTGGTTTTCATTTACCAAAGGTTGATTTTTTTAATGTGATACCTTAATGATAAGACAGACTGTCCTTTACATATATCTGCCGGTTGCTATTTCTCAGGCAGCAGTGTAGAATGTAATGTGCACTTACTTGTTGACTGACGATTGTGTCTTGTCTTCTTAAGATCGATATTATCATCTGCTAGTGAAAAGAATCAGTGAATGACTGAGCGACGTAAAATCACAAACTATTTCTCTTTTTAATGATAAAAATTGATTTTTGTCATAATGGGAAATGGTTTCATCTCATTCATTCATGATAATTGTTGAATGAGCTGAGATAATGTTTACTTTTTCATTGTTTTACTGAGACTATTTCAATTTCTCCATTATTTCTTTAAATGAGTTTTTTTTTTGAATAAATTGTCATTTTCTTTCGACTCGATTTCATCGATTTATCCATCAGAAAAACATGTTTTTCATTACTTTAAATTAAAATGTGCGTATACATGACTTAATTATTAACAATATACTGAAAAATATTACTGATAAATAAGATAAATATCTCTTTTAGGAAATTATGTAAATTTTGTAGCAACCTGCCGCGACGATACCAATATTGGAATCTGATAACAAAATCCATTGAGTTTTCTCTTAAATCGTTAAAGAACTCAGTTTTCAATTCTTTCAAATTATAATACAAGTTTTGATGCATGAATACACATGTATTACTTATGATTTAATCTTGTATAAATAAACATAAAAATAAAGATTTTCATTTGCATTTGATTATTTGCGATCGAAAAGCCTTTAATAAATAAATCGATGAAAGAAAAGCAAAGAAATTATTTCCTGTTTTTGTTGTATGAATAATCATATGAATTGGTTTGATTGCAATCGAATCACAAAAATATATCAAATATTGATCAATAAATGAGTTTGCATTAAAAGGTCTTTACTTTATTGATTTCCAATTTCCATTTAGCAGACGATTGTTTTTGCCTAATTAAATGGATAAAGCTGAGCAAACCAGATTTATTTCATTCGTAGGCAATTTAATCTCTTCTTCTTATATGGTCAAGTGTCAGTCAAGTGCTCGGTTCCACGCAAAATTTCTATTATTTGTTAGATCTGCATATTATTCTCTTTTTTAAAGAATACATTTTCTTTTTATGAAAATTATGAACGAATGATGTCATTGTGAAAGTAACCCTTTAATTTCGATACATTAAAAAAAAAAATTACTGTGAAATCGAACGAGCTTCTCTTCTCTGAATCATTTCGCCAGCGAAGTTGTAATTAAATAAATAAAATTGACACTACGATACAATTTCTTTATTTTAAAGTTAATCTTCTTCTTCAGTACAGTCTACAACACAAAGAAAATAAAAGTTGTGTGGAAGAAAATAAGGCATTTAAAGAAAAAAAGATTTTATTCTGTAACTGACCAAGCAAGCAGACATCAAATTTTACTGATATTTTAAAACGCAAAACACCTGCGCCGAAGAAGAAAATTCTCTTTCTTTTCAATTCAACCGTCTCCAGTTCTTTGTAAATTAAAGCTCTTTTCTTTTCTTTTTTTTTTCTTTTCTTCTTGACCTTGATCAAGTCTTTCATCATACCTTTGCTTTTAATGTCTATTTCTTAGTTTTGCAATAATCAATTCTTTCTTTTATGCTTTACATGAAAAAGTGAAATTACATAGAGGAAGTGTATTCTTATTATTGGATTGTCAACTAAGTGAAAGAAAATAGGCCCTTTTCCTCTGATAGTTTTGAAAGTGAAGCTTTTTTTTAACAGAGGGAAAAAAATGAATGGGACGACATGTAAACTAAACTAAGAAAATAATTGAATTTTAAATTAAAAGAATTAAAGTTGAAAATAGAATATGAATTTCAAAACCGATTTGAATATTCCTAAAGTAATCGAAGATTTTCATAAAGGCTGAGGTGATTACCTCTTCCGACGAAGTTGGAGAGAGGTATTCGATCTCTTGTCTTTCCGTCTGTCCATGAGATATCGCCGAAAGTACCAAACGGGTTTCAATGGAATCTTATGGAAGGGTGGACAATGGGGTCAGAAAGAAGTGGTTACATTTTGGGGCGTTCTGAATAAATGTCAATTAAATTGTGTGGAAGGGTGTTTGGGGCGGATCCATGCACAATTACCTCCCCTACGCCGTAGTTATATGTCCACACCACATAATTTCGCAAAAATGTCATGTCTGTGCACACGATATTTCCAAAGGTTCTCTATGAATTTCAATCAAATTATGTGGAAGGGTGGGCAATGCGTTACGGAAGAAGTGATTAAAATTTGGTGCGGATCCATGCACAATTACTTCCCCTGACAATGGCGTTGGTAGAGGTATGCGCATGAGTGCTTTCTAGTTTTTTTTATAATGACAATCGGTACGTTGAGTGAGTCCCTTCACACCTACCTCGCCCCCCCCCCAAATAAAAAGTAAAATGACTGTAGTCCTGCCAACCTTGTGTTAGGAAATTAATTTAAATGCATGCAGAGAACATTTTGAGAAAGAAAAATAACACAAACAGCAACTAACATTGAGAAACTTACTGGAGTGGAGTTATGGTTGGTCTAGTTTTGTTCATGTTTTTGTGCTTGCATCGTTAAAACAGGTTTGGTTAATGTTTTTATTCATCATACACCCGTCTCGTGGCAATTAAAAGTATATGATGTCCAGTATCAGGGATTCAGACCCAGAGGTGTCACCCCTTCATTGCACTTAAAGAAGGCGTACGCGCACACAGGCCTGCCAACCTCCGAAGTTTAAAAATCTTAATATTTATACAAAAATCTGTAGATTTTTTGGGTGATGCTAAAAAAAGTAAAAATAAGTAAAGCACATGATTTAATTCTTAAATGTCAATTCTTTAATCAAAATATCAATTCTTATGAGCATTGTTATAGTTGACTGTTGCATTTTTTCATCATCTGGTTGCCATTTGTGACACGCGATCTCAGACTGGGAACTCCTTAAATCTTGACTTCATGGTTAAAATGCACGATAAAGTGCCATCTGAGGACATCGATTAAAAATCGTGCGAAATGGACACCGAATCGTGAGATCGTGTGACGCACAACAAAACCGTGAGAGTTGGCAGGTCTGTCCACATTAAACCGACCTTGTGTCAAACCTGCCCTTGTGGGGAGACAAATGAATACCCATCCTAAAAATATTTCGCGCGCGCACACACACACACACAGAGAAGAAATTATAAGGAAAAAGAACATGTAAACAAAAATAAAGTGATGAAAATAATAGAAAATGGTTTATTTAAAATCAGTACAGATCAAAAACAGGTTCTATTTTGGGTCAAAAATGAAAATCTCCCAGACATAAAATATATTTATCCCTCACACTTAAGCTGCATCTTTCATTTGCGAATATAGATTATTTATTACAGATGCTAATTCGTGACCTGTCGCTTCACTGACGGTTATCATTAGTGTACAACAACTGGCTTGGCTGGTGGCTGCTACTGATGCCATAAGTGTGACGGACACGGTAGTGGGAGCGGGGAGAAAAGAAACTTAGGTAGTTTAATAAGAGGGCAGGAAGGGAGAGGGGCTGATGGCTGCTACATATACTATAAGTGTGACAGACACAAGGAGAGAGTATTACATCTATATTTTTTGCTATATATTTTTTCTCTCCAGAAATATAACTCCATGTTATTGATAAGAAAAAGTGGTTTAGTTTTTTCTTTGGTTTTAAAATTTATAATCCATCAGCTGAAAGGGAATTGCTTATATATAATATTTACCACAGTCTGGCTGTGCTTTTTATTCTTTGCGAGTTTTGATAACCTACTAGAACTTAAATTTTAGTACTCTGTTTGCAAAATCACTCCAGATAACTTCAGAAGAAAACATCAAACAAACTTGACACCTGAAGAAGGCCGGAGAGTACATCGGCCGAAACGTTGTGGAAATGACAACCAAGATGAGGATCTCAGTCCGAACAATAATATCAGTAATACTAACACCTCATCTCAGAAATACCGAACTCAGTTAAACACTAGAAGGATTATTTGTGATAAAACTCTTACAAAAAAACTTTTATTAGTGTTGTTCTTTCTTTAATAAGATACATTTTTTCCTAAACTGTTTTTTTGTAGAAGTCCTACAAAAAAACAGTTTAGGAAAAAATGTATACAACTATCCAAAACAAAAATCATGGAAAAGACTCATCCAACAACTCTAATTTTCTCTAATTTTTTCTCATCATAATTGTTTTCCTCTTTCCAAAAGTGCTTTTGTGCTTTTTATGGAAACTAAAAAAAACCAGCATATTGTATGGAAGGTCACCATTTCTTTTCTACAATGTTTGTGAAGTACTTTTTTGTCACAATCATTAACATATTTCTTTCAAGAATTATTATAACACTGGGAATTTGTATTTAAAAAGAACAATTGAATCGGTTTAATAGAAGGTTTCTCTTAAAGTAATTGCATAATGTGTTTATCAAATTACAAAATAGGCATTTATTTTTTATTTATTTGTTTTCAATTAAAAATATTTTTTTTTTTTTACTTCACCTTATGAAAAAACTATCAAAACTTATCTTGTGGGCACCTAGTTTTCATACAGGCACATCAGATGCAGAATAATTTATTAGTTTTCTAATGATTTTCTCATAAGCTACAAAAATAAGAGCTTTCAGGTTTATTTTCAATGATA
This sequence comes from Architeuthis dux, assembly GCA_006491835.1. Lineage (NCBI taxonomy): Eukaryota > Metazoa > Mollusca > Cephalopoda > Oegopsida > Architeuthidae > Architeuthis > Architeuthis dux. The sequence continues at coordinate 2,359,059 of VCCN01005374.1, read as the reverse complement.
TTTATTGGGATTTGCTCAATTTGTCACTTGCAACATTTATTCCCCAAAACATTCTAAGTTATTCACTCCACCAATTAGAACATTAGCCCAGAAAGCCTAAAAAACTATAGGCAACCAATTCAGGTGGAAGAAGCATTTAATTTCATAGTTAAACTAATTTGTTTCCTTTAGCAAAAGTAAATATATCTACTGAGTAATGATGGTAAAATGAAACTTTAAAAATGGTCTTTAGGGAAAATTTACATCAGCTTATAAATTGACATAGATGAAATTCTTTTATTGAAATAAACCTAAAAGTATAATGTGCAAGTTGTTGGAGGTTCTTAAATAAATGTTACACTGGGGGTTTTGACCTATTTTACTTTAATGCCCTCTGTGTGTAAAAGCTACAAGTCAGGGTTCATAAAATATAGAGACAAGTTTCTTTTTGGCTTTTCGGATACAAGAAATTAAACTTCTACTGGCAATAATGGAGTCCTGTTTTTACTATACTCATCAAGATTAGACCTGAAATGTTAAAGTAAACAAATTAATTTACCTCACTCAACAAAGTTGGAAAGAAGTATGTTTTTTGTTGTATGTATGTGTGTTGGTTCACATTTTTTCCTGTCCGCAAGATATCTCCAAAAGTTCTTGAGGAATTTCATTCAGGTTTTCTAATGATTTTCTCAGAAGCTGTATAAGCTACAAAAATAAGAGCTTTCAGGTTTATTTTCAATGACATTTATTAGGAAAAACTGATTAATTTTGGAGCGGATCCATGTACAATTACCTCCCTTACGTCATAGTTATATTATGAAGGCTTCTATAAGACACTCACAATTATATAGGGGAGAATGGGGCACAGTGGATCACGGGGAACAGTGAATCATGATGATTTTCTACAAATGTGAATACACAACAATACAGCTGCTACTTCTCTTATCAAGTCAACACATCTGCCATCTTTTTTGTGAAAGACTTACCTTCTTGAGCATTGCTGGCAGGCACTTTTAAAAAATTATTTCTGATTCACTGTGCCCCAGCCTGAGTACACAGTGAATCATCCGACTGGGGTACAGTGAATCAACATAAGATCGAATGATTCAAAGAAGTCCCAGACTGAAACCAACTACACATTTTATTAATTGTTGAATTGTAGACTATATCACAAAAAGTGATCATAAAAATCTCTCAAACATTCATTGGCAAAAGTTAGACACACTAAAGAAAACATTCAACACAAAATCACATTCACACAATCTCAAAAGCCGTTTAAGAAAAGAAAAAAGAATGATACAAAAGTAAAATTGAAATGCTCTTTTAGTTTCCTAGTAAACTGCATGAAATGAATTGACCAGATCATTTTTAATTAAGTGAAGTGATCCACTGTGCCCTGATTCACTGTGCCCCACACATACCATTGAGAAATATAATCTTACATCTCTCTAAAGAGCAAGCACAGGGATTGCAATTTGAACAAGAAATAATTCTAATGCAATCTTATTTTCATGTCATATAGCACAATTATAAAATTCTGGATAGTTGTGGCACTATAAATGAAAATAAGAGCACCTCTGAATATTACTTTTGGCTTAAAATTAGGTC
>VCCN01005374.1:2331203-2357388 GCA_006491835.1 Architeuthis dux | reverse complement strand
ATCTGAGCTGTCATATTTATATTCATCTTAAGGAAATAATTTATATATCAAACTTGTTTTAGGGAATGAATTTGCTAATCACACAAGTTTCAAAAACAATTTTTTGTGTCAAAGATGTAAAAATTAAATACTTTCCACAATTTTCAAGTTGTTTTCCCAATTTGGTTTTTACTAATTATTGGGACTAATACCAAGAATTGTAGTCTTAGGTCCAAAATAATGTGTTGCCCCAAAAATTTGTTTGGTCCACTAAAATAAAAGTATTTTTATTTTATTTTTGAAATTAACTTCATTGAACAACATATTTACCATTTTGTTTAACTATTTTCTGCTATCTTTTCGGCAACTTTATAATTTCATCCTCTCAAAACCTTTTATCATTCTCAACAAAGAACTACTCTGTGCAGTCTTCCAGGGAATTGAATTATTTTATCATTAATCTGAAGGTGCAATATCTGGTGGATAGGTGAAAACTATGCAGCCAAACTGTAATAATTTTTGTGAGGTCACTAAAAAACATGCGCTCTTTCTCTTAACTAATTTATCTCTGATAACAAAGTTGAAGAGGTATATATATCCAATCATGTCTGTCTGTTTGTCTATCTGCCCACACAATCTCTCCAAAAGTATGCAATGAATTTCAATGGAATTTTCTGGAAGGGTGGGCTATAGGTTAAGGAAGAACTGCTAACATTTTGGGTTGGATCCAGGAATTATCTTTTTTTTGTTTCTATTTTTTTTTTTTTATTTAAAAAAAGTTTGTTTTTTTGGGGAATTTCATGAAAGAGTGAACAATAGGCTATGGAGGAAGTAATTAAACTTTCAGGCAGATCCATGTACAATTACCTCCCCTACATCGTAGTTATGTCTACACCACATAATATTGGCGAAAGTTCATGTCTGTCCAAAGTTTGGGCAATGCAATAAGGAAGATCCAGGAATTTTTTCTTTTTGAGATATGCATTTTTTTCTTTCTTTTTTTCATAGATTCATGTATACACTCATGACAGAGGGGGAGGTAATTGTACATGGATCTGTGCCAAAATTTAATCACTTCCTGCCGTCTATTGTCTATGTTCCACGAATTTACATTGAAATTCATTGGGAACTTTTGGAGATATTGTGTGGACAAACATGAACTTTTCGCAATAATATGGGGTGTGGATATATAAATACGACATAGGGGAGGTAATTGTACATGGATCCGCCCCTAGAAAGCACTGAGAGTGCATACCTCTGCCATTATCAGGGGAAGTAATTGTGCATGGATCCGCCCAAAAATATAATCACTTCTTCCATAGCCTAATGTCCACATTTCCACAATATTTCATTAAAATCTACAAAAGTTCTCAGTGATTTTTCAATTAAATTTTGAAATAGGCTATGGAAGCAGTGATTAAATTCTGGATCAATAAAAATATTCTGTTTACCTTTTTTGCTATTTATGAAAGTAGGATGAACAGGAATCGGTAATTTGAGTCCTATTTCCAGCTTTTACCTGGAGCAAAACATTAAACATCAGGGTTTTTTTTTACATGATCAGATCAAAGTAAAATGTAATATTTGATAATTTTATTTAGCCAGGTCTGCTTTCAGTGTCAAAATAAAACACTGCTTTTGTACTCAAGGTTATGGTCTCAGTTGTTATTAATAGGTAGTTTTCAACAAATTGGTAACTTTTAAATGTTTAAATATTTTGATTATGTAGAAATTAATTTTATCATAAAATGTATTCTGTTCAACAATTTCTTCAATCAGAGATATAACTGGTCAGTCAGCTTCAATATCTCAAGAATTCATTAGATCTTGCATTTTATAAAAATTGTCAGGTTTTATAAACTTAACTAGAAGACGTCCAAATTCAACTAAAACTCACCAATCATTTACTGTATTTGTAGCATATCTTTTCATAGTCTTACTCTATACTTCACAGTTTATACTCTATACTTCACAGTTTATACTCTATACTTCACAGTTTATACTCTATACTTCATTTTCAAAAAATGGTTTACTATTTATGTCAAATAAATAATGTTCTTGAAAGCATAATTACTTTGCCATATGATGTTTTTCAGATTTTTATAGATGACTCTAAAAATAAATAAAAGCTTCTTACTAAATAAATCAATCATACAAGCCAGTGATAGTGAGTGCAGTTATCACTGGGTGCTCTTAAAATGGCCTTGTACCAGACGTGTCTTAGTTTGAGTAACTTGAAGCTATTGCAGAAAATGTAGAATGGCTTTTAAGGTTCTGTAACTAGTTGCAGTTGATAGCCATTGGAAACTACTAGGATTTCTTCTTTTTTTTACCCAACTGAATTAGATCAATAAATCGGAAAGCTCTATGAAATTGTGCAAGGTCCTTGACAGTTGTAGACCTTTTTATAAACGGATATCAGTTGCATTGAATGACATCAACTATTAGGTTCATTTCATTCATTTCTTGTTGCTTGCAAGCAGGCCAGTAAGAGGATTCATGGGCGGTAGTTTGCGTTGTTGAGCATAGTGTAGAGATTGGTCTCTTCCTTAGGAGGATTAACAGGATCGCCACAAGAGACTCTCTACGTGAGACATCCCCAGTTGCTTACGGCACCTGGTATTCCTAGACAGTCACCCATGTTGCTTAACATACAAGAACCGATGTGTCCAATGCGATTTGGCTGTAACAACTATTAGGTGATAAGGAGAGAAAAGGATTGAATTAACTTGCCATTTGCAAAATTTTCTCCCCCCCCCCATTTCCAACTGATTTGCACTTGTAGATTTTCTTCTAAGCTGTTATTTAATACTTCCTGAAATTATTCATTCACAAATACATCTTTATATGAAAACAGTGATTTGTTTTGAGTAACTTTCATTTCCCCTCAGTTTCTGTTCTTTATCAGTAATTTGCCTTAACTGACTATCAGTTTGGTATATTCCCTAGCTAAAGATCCCAATCTGTTCTACTAAGTAATGATTCATGGGTCTCTCATTACCAAAAACAGCAGAGTAAGCTTAGATCATATAATTATTGTTCAAAGATTAGCTGCTTAAATAGTATCTCTTGAATTTTTTTCTTTTTGAGATTCTATGCAAACAGTAGGATTGTTAAAATGTTTTAAATTAACTCTAACTTAATAATACCTTGACCTTGAAAAGTGTAGTTGTAAAAATAAAAGTTGTGTGCTAACCATAGAAACTGTGTTCTTAATAACAGAGCCAATTTAAACATTAAGTGGACAAAAGCCTATTTGATGCAAATTTGTTGAATATGGAGAATGCCATTTCCATTGATTGTAAATAAATTTACAAAATAAGTTTTGTTTTTTTTCCATTTAATTTCAGTGATAACTATGATTGTGGGCTTCTAAATTTACTATTTGTTTTTCTTTTCTTTTAAAATGAAAACTTGTACAGAACTCTTATGAAACCTGAGCAGTTGTAATTAGTGCAAGCAGCTAAAATAGTTTATTTAACTGCACTTGATACTGACTTTGACAAGGAAGAGTAATTAAGATATCCAATCAAGAGAACAATCCTTTTTCTCTTTTTTAATAGAAAAAACGCCAGGGCTCAGTGCAGTGTCCTTATGATAATATGGATCATCAGCCTCAATAAGGTGAATGAAGTGCAAAACTAGAGAGCACAAGTTATAATCTCTATGCATTATGATAATAATAATTGAAAAGATTATTTTCATTCTAAACAAGATCCAATATCCTACATATTTTAATCTTGTCTTTTTTTATTAATTAATTGATTTATATATATGTTGCAAATTGCTATTAGCAAATATACAAAATAATTACTTATTGTGTAATATTCTAAAGTGTTGCCAAAAGCACTGTTTTATCTGGAGTTCTCTTTTTTTTTTTTTTTTTCCCCCTTGTCTGTCAGACATTAAACCAAAAGTAAGGATGCTCTGCCTCTCCTAGTGTATAACAAGCCCAACATGTTTTAGGGGGCACAACTTTACCCCCTGTCACCTTGGCAGGGGTTAGAAAAATGCAGAATTTTATGACTCGCCACTGGTGCCAATATCGCCATTGCTTTCTTCATATTTTCTTTCTAAAAATTGCTTTTCCTCTTAAGGTCAAAGGTAATTGAGCTAAGAGTCAAACGTGATGGAAACTTTCTCTTTTAGGGGTCAAAAGTAATGGGAAACATTTTTTTCCGTTTTAGGGGTCAAAATAGAGGGGACCTTTATTTTGCTTCTAAGGGTCAGAATCTGGGAGAGGGGAGTATTTTTTCCTTTTAGGTGTCAAAATCGGGGAAGACCCCTCTTAAGGTTCAAAATCTTTACCCTTTTTACCATAAATCGGGATGGGGGGGAGGTATCATTTTTCCAGGGGTGGTGGGGAAACTTTTTTCACATTCCAGGGCTCAAAATCAGGTGGAGTTTTTTCCCCCTTTAGGTGTTGAAATCGGGTGGAGGGTTTTAGGGGTCACAATTCGGGGGGGGGGGATTTTTTTTCTCACATTTATGGGGTCAACATCAAGGGGATTTTCCCCCTTTTTTTAGGAGTCAAAATCAAGTTTTTATTTACCCTTTTAGGGGTCAAAATTGAGGAGGAACTTTGTTTTTCCCTTTTCTCTATAAAATATTTGTTTTGTGTTTTTGTATTTGGCATTGTCCGGGGAAAAATAACTTCAAGTAACCCTGCTAGTTTAAAATAATTTAAATAAAGGATGACATGGTTGATGGTCTGAAGCATGGAGAACTTTCTCTTCCTGCTTTCTTGGGTTTGATGTAACTCATATTTACATAAATGCTGATAATGAAAATTTTCCTGATTGTCTGTAGGTCTCAACATAAGCGTGAACTAGTGCGGTCCTGAAGATGTCCACAATCTTTTTCACTTCTAATAAGTTTGCATTTTCATCATAATCAAGATTTATGATTATGTTGCAATTAATTTTGGTTATATGCCAGATTTGCATATGTAAACATACTTGGCAAAGCCAAGTCCTTCCATATAATCACAGGAAATATGCATATCTACATATGTATTTCTGTTAAGAAATAACAATTGAACAATGGAAATCTGAAACCTTATAATCTGCTGAAACCTTCAGTGTCCAGGCAGTCAAACCCAACAGTTAGACAATTTCTGCAAAAGAATTCTGAGGACTTACTAAGTTCCAAACTTCCTGGATTTAACGTCAATTTGGCTGACTGGAAAATTTCCTGTTTTTGTCTAAAACCTTATCTCTTTGCATTTTAGTTGTAATTCTGTCCACCATAAATGTTGTACCCATAATTCCATTGGTTTCTGATTTTGCATAATCATTTTTATTCATAATATTTTGAGACTGATATGAATAAACACTGAAATATTAACAAAATCAACCACAGCCCTTATTTGTTGATCAAATTATCAATTACCTATAAGAATGTTTTTCACTGTTGCCTTCATCATTTGATTATCTAATTTATGTTTATTTGGCAAAATAATCAGAATTACCATATTTCACCATGTATAATCTCCATTTTTTTTCAGAAGATTTTTAGCTAAAAAATCCATGTTTTTTTTTTTGTTTTTTTTTACGGAAACATAATTGTTATACATATTTGTATACATGGGATAATAGCGGATTATGTTTGGTGAAATATGGTAACCTCAGGTATTACCCCTTATTACCAGATTTATTATATCTGTTCATTGAATTTTACACATTTATGAAAAAATTGTGTGAAAATAAAATGACATAGTATCGTTAGAATCTTAAAAACCTACCTAGCAAGAAGTGTTAACATGAGGCAGTGGCTTAGATTAGCTAAATTACTTCCCTTAGACTACAGACCATTCAATTTTATACATGTCATTCAAATGAACTGAAGTGGCTCTAAGAAAGCAAGTTTGAAACCATAATCATCATTTGAGGAGTCGTGATTTATAGATATTTTTATACTAGTTTTAAAATTATGATAAATTGAAAAACTCTTTCTAAATGAGAAGCATTAATGAGAATAATAGAAATAATAATGTGTGAGCTTAGAAGAAAATATATGTATGAATTGATTGAAATATAAAATGTAGGCAAGTAATTATTACTAATAATACTTTGAAATTCTCATAATAATACATGAGGAAAATATATGGAAATAATGAATCTAATGTGAGCCTCATTTATATTTCATTACTCTTTGTGCTATTTGTATCCTGAAAATGTTGATAACATTATTTATACTGAAAATGTTGATAAAGAATAGTCTGAAAATCTATCATAACTCCAGAAAGAGTCATAGACTGATGAATTATTTGTAAAAAAATTAAACATTAAGAATCTTAGAGGTGAGATTAATTATGAAATTGTAAACTTTACTAAATATTTCCATATATTATTAAAAATTTGTGCGCAACTTTAAACTTATAGTCTGAAGCAAGTTAATATATAACTGTTGGTCAATATATAACTTCTCACAAGTCATATAGTCACCAAGTAGAGTTGTTTGTACCGCTGCTTTAAATACCTGTAAATTATCATTTTGAAATCAAACTGTCAATTATAATAAAAAAATACAGTATTTTTTATTAAATTTGACTAATGTTTACCTTCATAAAAGCAGCTGGGCGTAGACTAGTCTCCCTCTGGCAATGAGGGTGTGATTTCGATTCTCACCGAAGGCTTGCTCATTATTTCTGATTGGGCTGTTGTTCATTGCCATAGAAACAGTGGCTCGAATTAATAAGTTGTATAAAAGCAACTAAATTAGGATGAAGGTAAAAACTAGTCAAATTTAATAAAATTACTGTATTACAATACTTCATCCAATAAGGATTTATTATAAAAATGTTTCTATAATTTCAAGAATTAAGAATGAATTAACTTCTAACCTTTCTAGAACTGATCAAAATAAAGGTAGAAAAATCATACATCAATAATAAAAATAAAAAAATAAAAAATAAAAGATATTAGGTGACCCATGGAAATTCCATGGGTGTTGACAATTAAGATTATCCATTATCTCATGCCCCTGCTCTTCTATCACCCTATGTCTGTATCTTATCCTTTCCATGATTTTATCATAATGTTATAAATACATGGATTAGTCTCATATGCTTATTTAGAAAAGATGAACAGGTTTTAAAAGGAGGATCCTTGCAATAGGATAAGGCAAAGTCTTACAGGATTATGTAAATGAAGAACTAACATGCTTTTTAAAAAAGCTGTTTGAGCAGATTGTGTCTCCTCATGGTTGGTAGATCTTTAAATATGCCTCGAGAACCGGCCACATATTACACAATTATTAAATTGACCAAGCTTACAAAATCTAAGATTGAAATAGTTAAAATATATATTAGAATAAACTGTTTAAATCATTATTGGTTTCTGTTTGTTATTCAGATACTTAGTCACAGGTGTCCATTGAAGGGGCAAACAAAGCATTTCCCCCCCCCCCCGGTCAGGTCTTCTCACCTAGGGCGAGGGTGCTTGAAGGTTTTAACCTTATAGTCAATAAAGCATAATGGTGCTGTACAATTGTTTTATGTAACCCCAACTTAATGTACCCATATAAAAAGATGATATTATTATTCACTCATACCAGGGTTGCTACTAAGATGTATGCCGAATGTATCCTTTTGCCCCCCCCCCCCCCCCCGGAAATATATCATTTTGCCCCCATCTGGAAAAGTGGCAGCAAATGCACATGTGCTTAGTTGTTAAATGTTACGATTGAAAAGTAAATTCTACGTACCTGAAGCTGCTTTTTGTTATTCTTTTACTTTTCTCATTTAGTAGAGATTTTTTTTTTGTTAACTAACATTTGTAAAATGTTTGACTACTTTAACAGGTGCACTTAGGTATGACTTGTACCTCCTTAAGTCTGTTCCATTTAATAGATTTCTAATAGATTACAACTAAAAGGCAAAATGATGAATGATAAATATTTAAATAGTCACTCAATTAGAGCACTTAAGACAATAAGCTTTTTTTCAAATAATTGTAGCATCTGATGTGAACATTACCTGCTGTTACCAGAATATAAGATGGGCACATTGTAAGGGGTGGGGGTGTATTCTCTCTCTCTCTCTCTCTCTCTCTCCTTTTTGTCCCCAGCATAAAAAAAGCTGGGGCCTATCATTTGCAATGGGGGTCTATTGTCGTTGTTGTCCTTGTCCTTTTTCTCAATTGTATAACTTTGTTATTCCTCAATATATTTCAATAAGATTTTGTATGTAGGCTTGTGGGGAGATTCTACCTGGGGGATGGCGAGTTATGGCCGATCCGATTATTTGTTTACATTTTTATAAGCAAAACCGTTTTTTTGTTTACAATTCAGAAAATTTCTCAAGTCTTGACTGATTTTGCTGAAATTTGGCTATAATGTTGACAAAACCCCAGGAATTGAAAAATGATGAGTTACAGCCAATCCGATTGTTTGTTTACATTTTATATGTAAATAACTTTGGAACTCCTGAACAAATTAGAAAGAAAATTGTTATACAGGTTCTTGGGCACCTAATTACTGAAAATATATGACGTTTCTAAGAATTTTATGGTTTGAATAAAAAGAAATTGGGTATCTTGGAGTTAACTGTCCTAATAAACAACTAATTGCTGCTCTCAGTATTTCAACCGTTTTCTGCCAGGGACCTTTTATACTTGTAAGATTTCTTTTCTGGTGCTTATATGTACTCACGTGGGCATGTGATCTCTGCATTTAACATGAGCAGTAACTCTGAAATAGTTGTTTCAAGCACTCACTGTATGTTCTTCTGGTTAAAGAGATAGCTTTTGATTAAAGAGCTAGCTTTTAATTAAAGTAATTTTCTTGTGTAATTATAGAAATGTGTGTGATTGATCAGAAACTTTTCAGTGATCTATTTTCATTTTAGTCAGGTCAGGAAGAGCATCTTAAAAGAATCAGAACAAGCATTTGTTTTTGTTCAAGGTTAACATCACAAGCCTTTAACTAATTTACATTTTAGCTTGAGTTTAAGGATTCTAGGAGTAACTATTAGTTACTAACATAGTACCTGTGAAAAATGACAGGATTATTTACGTATGGATCAGCATTTCTGCCATGAATCAGGGTATCTGTGTGCTCTGCCTAGGATCAAAGTGTCGCTCCCCAGCCCTAGGATCAGAGTGCAGTATCTGTGCGCTCATTGAAAAGAGTTACACGCACACAAAAAATATATACATGGATACACAATCAGGGTGTTAACCAGCATTCTCACTAGCCATTTAATTACCAATAGAAACCTAATTCCTATTTCCCAATTAAGCTGAGCTCCATTTTGATCATTTTGGTTATTTTAAGACCATTTTTAGTGTATTATTGAAAAATATTACTTAGAAATTGAGAGGGATCACTAACTTAATTATCATTATATTATTATTACAATTATTGAAATTTTATGAAAAATCAGTAATTATTTATCCAAAAATTGGGGGGAACTATTAAATTAAAGAATGGATACTCTGACAAGAAATCAAGTTCTGAGCAGGGGCGGACTGACAGTGACCTGGGCCCCTGGTCAAAAATAGTTATGGGCCTCCTTTACCCTTGGTGCTTTGGGCCTTCGGGGACTGCCCAATTGCCTGACCTTCCCTGGTTCTGAGTGTTCAGGTAGATTATAACAACTGTTCTTTGATTCAATAATTTTTGTAAATGTTTAAAGATTAAATCTTGTTTTCCTTTTATTTTATATATATGTTTGTTGTATGGATGTGAGGAAATCCGACAGAATGGTGGATGTGGTTAGACAATGTGGAAAAGAAAGAATGAGAAAAGTGTGTTACATCTCAAACTTGTTTATTATCATGAAGATAAATCTTTATGCATTTCATTGCTGCGAACGACGTCTTCAGAAGAAAATTGAGCATAGCAGAGACCTGCGGTCATTGTTTGATGGGGGCAGTGTCTGGCTGGGTGATTTAACTTATAAGTGTTTAGATAAAACATGTCTACTCTGCTTATCTGGGGTGATTTATAGCTGTTGTGCATATGTGGGTGGGTGGGTGGATGTTTGTGTATCACTAAGAGGAGTGCGTGTAGCAGGGTAGGTATGTGCTTATATATGTATGTCGGTGGGTGTGTGTGGTGTATTGAACACAGAATGCTAACAAATGTTTGGAGGATATTGATTTTTTTTTTGTGTGTCACTATACAACCAATGCTATCACTATACATGTTAGATAAAGGTTACATGATTTTCACCACAGTGGAACTTACTTTTGTTTGAAGATAAAGACATTTAAATACAAATGGAATATCATGTATGGATATGAGGTATTCTTAGAAACCTTTCATAGAAAAAGATTAAAAATTGGGTTCATGTTCATTCACAATTTTATACATGTTAAAATAATGTTTTCCTTTTTAGTAGCCATTTATCACTACCCTCAAATATGCTTATGGCTTTTATAGAATCAAAATGGGATTGTATGCCAAATTTCACCTTGTAGCTTTGCTATCTGTAAATGCTATTAATAAAATCCAATATTTACTTAGAAGTCCATTGTACATGCAGTAATGGTTAGGGTTAGACCAGCAATTCTGAACGTGAGCCCCCCCCCCTCTCGAAAAGTGTTCTGTGGCTCAAAAATGAGCCATGTTAAGACTTAACTGATTAATTTCTAATTGTACAATACTATTAATTACTAATTTTACTACAGATTCTATAGTAACTAATGCCTAACTCATTAACTTTGAGGTATAAAAGCAATGAGGTTATTGTGTTGTTATTACTAAGTTTCACACAATTAAGAAACAGGTCTGGTTAGTCACTCAATAGAAACCGTCATGCAAGCAATGTTGTTTGGCAGAAGGCCGTGTTGGGGGAGATCAATTAAAAAAAAACTTACTTCTCTTGCCTTTTGATGAGCAGTGATCACTAGAAAGGTCTGAATTTAAAAAACATAAACAAATGTGAACGCTGCAGGACACAAACTAAGGGATCAATTTAGCATGAACTTACATTGAAAACTACCCCCCCACACACACACACACGCGCACACTAAAAACCTATATGGGGGGGGGGTTAAAAACAAAACTGTTTTTTCTAGATATAAGGAGTAAATGTTTAAATTTTCAGCCCTCTAGCTCCATTAGTGCTGCCGTACACATGGTACATATATATATACATACATAGCCAGCCAGCTGGACCAACTTAAACACTGAAGAAACCTATGTTGACAGTTTTGGTTGACTGTTTCTAATTACAAAAACAGGTCTGGTTAAACCGTCTTTTGGCAGCATACTGTGTTGGGGGTGATCAATTAAAAAAAATTAGAAAAAGGGTTGATCAATGAATAAGTTACCTCTCTCACCGTATGTTGGTGCTGTGATCACTAAAGTCTGAATTTAAAAAAAAAACAAGCGGACACAAACTAAAGGATCAATTTAGCATAAACTTATATTGCAAATTGAACCCCCCACTAAAAACCAATTTAAGAGGGGAATCTTAAAAAACAATAAAAACGTTTCTTATATACATAATGAGGAGTAAATGACATATAGTTAAATTACTTTTTTTTATAGTAAAGGGGACATCAAATTATTTGAGCAATCTAGGTGGGACATGGAGTGAAAAGGTTAAGAACCTCTGGGTTAGACCATTCAATCTTTAAACCTGCACAAAAAGCATTCCTCAAGTTAAAGAGTCATCTAATTGGGTTCATGTGAAGTTTTGCTATGTGCATGTAGTAATAGCTGCAGTGTAGGCATGTAAAAGAGGATACCTGTTATTTAATTTGCCCTCTTAGTGCTTACTTTTGAAATTACACTTTAATTTCATTCTCTTAGCAGTTGGAAATGTATAGTTGCCAGTTTTTCATTGAAAAGTTGTATTCTACACTTATTCCTTTTTGACCAACCTGTAATTATTCCTATAATAATAATTATTATTTTCTGAAACCTAATGGAAATAATGAAGGTCTGTGGTTGAATTGATATATTTAAACTTTAAAGTACTCCTATAGGCCTACTAACCACAAGCAATCATCCTTTTTTTCCCCAAAGTACTTATTCTGTCTTTTGTACCAAAGATATTATACATAACTGAAAATGAATACTTTATTTCCCATTATATAATTTGTATAGTATGTTTCATTCTTGGGTAATCATGGGGCTATTTTGGCAAACAGAGCTATGTGAGTACTAGTTAACTGAAAACCATTGCCCTATCCCAAACTATAATAATCATGGTATAATTTAAGTTATTTTGGGAAAAATGTGCACATTATGTGGTAGGAAGTTTCTAACTCAGTAATGCCACTAGATTGTAATATAGGCCTGTTCAAAGCACGTTCAAAGAAGGCTGTGTTATTGTCTAACACCACAAGTGTTGTGTTGTTAACTTTCTTTGGAGACTGCTTCTTGGAGATTTCCTATGGAGTTAGATGCAGCTACGAAGAAAAAGACATGCTATGAATGATAAATACATGCGTTGTGTCAACCCATTAGGTGAAAAGGGACATGCCATGTACAAAAGTATTTATTGTTTTTTTTTTTGTTGTTTTTTTATAAACTGATGAAAAAGAGACACTGGACTTTCCAAAGAAAAGATAGATATTTTGGGCAAACATGAATGCAAGATGCAAAAAGATATAGATGGCAAGCGATGCAGGAACGCGTAAGTGCTGGTTCATACCTAAGTGTACATGACCTCTGCTGTTATCAGTGTGGCAATTTTTCCTTTCCCTGCTGACTGCATGTGACTAGCAAGATTTATTGAAAACTTTGTACATTGAGCTCTCAAATCCAATTAGAGGGATATTCCCCATTCTTAGCCACTCGAAAACATTTATTTTTTGTAGTGTTTATTTTTAGTTTCTTATCAGTCACTCCATTGGCTTTTTGGCCACCCAAGAGGTAACTCAAAATTCACTATGAGGATTTGGGGCGCACACACACACACAAAATACCTCGCTCGCTATATTCTTATATTATATTCTTACACAAGTGATGAATTGGCTATCAATGTGGTTGAACAAAGTTTGTCAAAACAAAACAAGTTACATTTTTGTATTACATTTTGCTTTTTTTTCCTTTGATCTAATAAACCTGTTCATACAAGCTTTCATTTCATTTTAACATTTATTTAGAATCAGTGGTTAGAAACTGAATTTTACTATAACTAATCTTCATTTAATTCTTTTGGTTGTTTATCTTCTAACATAACTTATACCTACAGTTTTTGATTAATTTTCATAAAATGATATATTCTAAAACCTACAACAATGCATTTAGGGACTTTTAAATACTTTACCCATTATCAAAGCAAATAAGAACTAAACTAAAATTTGCTTGTTTGTCTGGGGTTGACTATATTTGAAGGCAGAGGCCTAGCAGGGAGCAGTCACCCTTGGCATAGGTGTGAAAGGGCTCAAAATTTCCCCTAGCCTATAATGTCTGTTAATTCATAATTGTGCCCTCTACTAGAATATCTTGCAACTGCCCCTTGGTGCTGCCTTTTCCCCCTTGCTACACCACTGATAGAAGCAATGTTGCCGATTTAGTGTGTTTCGCACTAGATTCAGTGCGTTTCTTGTTTTGGCATGCACTGCCAAAACAGGAAACACTAAAGCACTAAATTTTGTGTCTATTTTTGAGCATTTTCAGTGTCTTTTTGGTGGTTTTTGGCCATTTTTGGCTATTTCTAAATATTTAGTGCTTTTTTAGCGCTTTTTGGCAATCAAACTAGCACAAAAATATTTTTTGAGTTGGCAACACTGGCTAGAAGGTACCACTGTCGCTCACTATGTTTATCCTTGGTAAGAGCCACTAACCAGTTGTCTTCTCTTCACAGGGGTTAAAACTCAAAATGCCTCTACTGCTGTGAACTCTCTCTTTCAGACCAATCCCTAAAAGGAATGCAATTTTGGTGGTTCTGCTGTAATAGGAAACACCTGGAATAAACCACTTATTAAAATCCTACTTGCATGCAATATAAACTATATATTGTCAACATAACAGTAACACTACTCTATCCTACCAACAGGACAATATTGTGAAATTGCTAGTTTATTACTCCTTCTTGTTAATTATTTTGTCTTATTTAAATATTTTATTTTTCCTATTATGCAGATATTTGAAGATGCACCTGAAGATGTAAATGCTCCTGTGTAAGTATTATATCCAATATTTCAATATTGTTGAAAAAATAACCATACATTCAAAGAGTTTCAGACAATTGAACTCCTTCTTGTTATTTGTGTTGTTAACACAATGTTTCGACTGATCCATTCTATGGCCTTCTTCAGGTGTACTATCCGAATGTGATGATGATGGTAAACAGAAATTTTTCTCTCCAATGGTGGCAACGCTTATAACGTAGCGTTCGGGTGTTTTCCTTTCCTTTCCTTTCCTTGCTAGGCCTGAATTTCCATACCTTGTCCCTGTTGAGTTGCGGAAGCCACATAGAGTTGAACTCTGCACTTGTCTGACTTGTACACTGAGCCGACCTGTTGATGTATGCTGCTTCTGCAACATGTCAGACAAGTGCGGAGTGGAACTGTGTAACTGATGTCCTTGTACCTTTGGTCACAAACTTATCAATTACCCCTCATAGCAGTTTGGTATTTGCTGTCATCGGTCCTTGGTTTTGTTTTGCCATGATGCAAAGAACTGAAAGTCCTACTAAATCCCCATTAATTAATATGATCACTCCTGAAAGCCTGAATACAATCTATTTTTGTTTCTCTCTCATTACAATCCTCTTGTCTCTTGACAAGCTATGCACTATTAGGCACATCAGTATCTATGTAATTTGTTTTCCCCCCACTAACAATTTCAAATTTAATGATAAGAACACAGACTCACCCCAACTATTTTACAAGCATTCTTATCTCACAAGATAAAAAAAACAAGATCTATGAAGTTGATTTAGCTTGCTAAAAAGATAAAAGCTCAAAATGAGCCTAAAGAAAGTCTGAAAAACTATTTCAAATTCTTGGTGATCCTGAAAATCCTTTTATAAGTCATTAAAGGTTAGCACTTCAATTGGTTCATTTAACCTGAAATGACTAAACATTAATTCTCTAAAGTCAGAAAATATTATTTTTTTCGGCTAATTTCATTCATATTTCACCCATGCTACAAAATAAAGCCCAAAACTATTTTGAGTATCTTGATCTAAAAAATTCTTTAAGAAACCAAAAATTATGTATTTTCATCTAATCTGACATTCTGTTTAAGTTTCTCTTTATTTTACTTTAAAAAAGATTACAATTATGAATTTATTCATGAAAAATGAGTTTATTGCTGAAAATTAAGTCCTTAATTGGTGAAAATTAAGTCCTTCTGTTTGTTAAAACAGATAGTACATATTTTTTTCAGATTCAAACAGCTGTATTAAATTAATGTCACAAAAAAATGAGATGACTTTTAAAAAATGAATTTGAAAAAAATCTCCGTTTGTCGTTATGTACAAGGTACATCTTGTTTATTATGAAGAGGTTACTAAATACAACTAAAGAGCTTGTCTTCATGTTTCTGTATTATTATCCTTAATTAATCTTCTATAACTCCATAAATAAAAACTTTACAAGATGCCCGCCCTGTCGGCTGGGGCATAGAATACGTCGACTGTATCCTCTGCAGAGGGGTAGGACCCCACCAAATGAGGCTGGCTCTGTTGGCTAGGGCCTAGAATACGCTGACTGCATGCCTTGCAGAGGGGTAAGACTCCACCCCCCAAACAGGTGCCACCAAAGTCGCAAGACTCTAATTAAAAAAAATAACCGTTTACCAAAGTCAGAAGACTCTAATTAAAAAAAAAAAAAAATGACCGTTTACCAAAGTCGCAAGACACTATTTTGGGGATTATAAACTGATTTTGGCATTAAATGACCTATCAAGGGATGCTATGCCGCTAAACAAATCAATCAATCATTTTACAAGATGCCCCCTCCAGTTTATTTTTCTAATTTCGTATATTGCATTATAAATGTTGTGTGTATCCCAGGAGTTTTAATTCTTATTCTAGTCTTGGTTATAATATGAACTGTTTCATATGGACTAAGATAAAAAGAATATCAGGTCTGAGTGATGGTTGACACTTGGCAGTAAATATATAAGGAGGAATAAGACAGGATGTGTGAACTGTACAATAATTTTAATCAAAATGTCTCATATAACAAGGGCAACTAACTCTTCCTAACCAGAAGTAGTTATTATCATCAGCAATAACATTGCTGTATATGAACTTCTGAAAATATTTTAGGAATAAATTCCTTGTTAGCACTATCTTGTTATTACATTCAAATATTTTTTCAAAGGACGTTAATTAATGTTTTCACTACTTTACCTGTTAAATTCCAAATAATGTTAATTACGCAATGTCCCCCTTTTTGAAATTCACACCTTCTCTTCATGTTGTCCTCTGCACACTACTGTGACTAACACCTGCTTTCCAGCAATGCTATTTAGTCTCTGGGGAATCCCCATTGTTCTATTCTTGGCTTACACGTCAGCAAAAAAAATCAATGTTGGTGATGAAGGTGTTAAAATAGCAATTGCTTCCTTATGCTGATATAAACTGCATCCAAAATTGTATTAAATTCTTTTTTGTATAATGAGCATTTTGTATAATTGGACTCCTAATTTCTACTGTTTTATTATAATTTGTTATAATCCAGACATCTTCAAAAGAAGCTAAAATTGAATGTTGGTCCAGATTAGATCAAATCTTACTTGGATTGTAAATGATGCAAATTATGAAAAGTCAAGTGTATTAAATTGTTATACAGTTGCAGAAAAGGCTAAAAAATGATATTTGTAAGCAAACTTGTAGACCAGTATAAAATTAGAGGGATGCATTTGTTGATGACTGATGTTGTGATAACTAATGTCTGATTAATACTTAAAAGGATTTAATGCTAAAGTTTACAAACATGTGTTTTTTGATAAGATAGGATGAATATTTCTTATGTGAATTATATTGGTATTGAGGTGAAAGAAAATTTGAAATGCAAATGTTAGAATTTTGTAAGCAAAAGCTGTTTAACTGTTTTTGTCAGAATTTGAAATTTTGTATTATTTTATCTTCCACTTGTACCTTGAGGTGTCATGGGGGAGGTGGAGACTGTGGTGTTAATGGCTTGGTGGGACGCCTCTGTGATGGACAGGCCATGGGACTTGTGCATTTCCATGCCACGCCCTCTATCCAACACCTGCAAGGTCGTCCTCTTGCCTTTTCATTTTCATTCATCCATGTCACTCTCCTTTGTTCTGCTTGAGCTGTTCTCTATAATATTAAAATTATATATTGGTTCTGCTCCAAACTTGAATGGTTGTTTGAAGAATGTATATATTTGTCAGAAGAGCCATCAAACCTAATTAAGGCCAATTCATGCTGTAAAGCACAGCCCAACAATGGTGCCTCCCTCAACCTTCCCATTGCTTAACTGACAAGATATTAAGACCCAATGAATACTGATGTTGAAATAGAAAATTAAAAAATGCAGGTTTCTTCCAGGCCATTTAAGTAGTGTTAAGCAATATAAACAAATTATCAACTTATAACCAAGATCCAGCGAAACAGATGAAATGCAAATTTTTAACACTTTTTATTATTTTTTAAATAGATTGTTATAGGAGTCTAACACAGTAGTTGAGAAAGTAAAGTCACTCAATCAAAAATCAGGCAGAAACTGCAAATCAGGAGCGAAAGACTGTCTCTTCTTGGTGTCTGTCCCTCACTTGTGCATTATGTAGTTTAGCTCTGTCAAGAATCCAAGGCACAAAGAGAAAATTTAAAAACAAAGTTTTAACATATTGCATGTACATGGATTAAAATATACCTAATAATACTTGTAAATTTACTTAAGCTGAACACATTTTTATACTTTTTTTTTGCAAAGTCTTTGATCAAGTCCTCACAATTAATCTGCTTCTAGAAAAGACAAAGCATCCAACCTCTCTTGTCACATAGTTGTTATGTATGGATTTTTAATATGCTTCAGCTGAGATGTTTGAATGCTCATCTGTGCAATTTGTGAGCATAAAAGTCGAAAATATACGAAATGGAATTTCTACATTTGGAAAGGCACATTCCAGTTGGTCTTCTATAATTATTGTTTTTAAGTTCAGCCTGACTGAATCCAGTTTTTACAGTTTCAGTTGCACTGAACTTATTGTGCAGATATCAGTGAAACTGCTGAAGCTCAGTAGAGAAATTAATATCTAAGTCCTCTGGGTAAGCACCAATTAGCCTTTGAGAACACTGAACATACCTCTTAGTTTCAGTAGATGATGATACAACATTTGGTACATCACTTAGAAAAGAAAATCTGTCCATTATTTCTGTATACACCTCTCTTCTTCACATCTGGGTTTCAAGTTTGTTATTAATAGTATAAAGGTGGTGATACTAAATGTATCTTAGATTTACTTCTTATGCATCTCTGTCATTGCGTACCTTCTTTCTGATACGCTTGCAAGTTTGGGCTGCATTATAATCTACATCTGGTAAAATTTCCTTTATGAGTGATTCAAATCTTTCAAAGTCATCTTGTAAAATACAGTCAGTCAGTTAATGGTGCATACAGATCTGCAGATGTTTTCAAGTTCACATTCTCACTTTGTTGAACTTTACTTGCTCTATGAAACTTTTGCAACATCTTATCACATATGATTAACATTGAAACAAATTCTAGCTCTTGAATCTTATTTGCAATATTGTCTGCCTCTCTTCTACTATCTCTTTTTTGTGATTTGTCTTAGACTTTCTAAAGCTTCCAAAATCTTTAAGAAAAACTTACCAATTGCTGTTGTTGCCACAGCATGTGCCCCCCCCCCATCTGGTATCAGATAGGGATTTTGACATACTTTCATTTCCAAGACTAAGTTTACAAATTTTCTACTGGCTGGTTGAGGCTGAAAAAAAAAGTATAGAACAACTGTACTGTTGAGAAAAAATTAAGTGCCATCTGTCAGCAGTCAATAGCACTTTGGCCTATCAGATTTAGTGAATGGGCTGAACATGGCACATATATGGCAAACTTATTTTCTTCTAAAAATCTTTGTTGACTCCCCCATGATGCCCAGATATTTTAGCAATTGTGTTGTAGGACTAATCCCTACATTTTGAAAAATCTAGTTTGCAAACATGACATAAGTACTTTTAAAAATTATTTATACATCATCTCATAATTAAAGAGACATTGAAATTGTTTGACCAGGCACCCTTGGGGTCTGAAAGTGGTATCCATGGGGTCCCTATCAAGTGAAAGTTTGCTCCTAGGGATTGTATATGGGCAAAACTGGCACCATAGGGGTAAATTGAGACATTGAAGTTGTTATACAATGTTTCCTTGGGGTCCACATGGGGTGCCAGTGGGATCTTCATTAGGTAAAACTTGGCTCCCAGAGGTTGAACTGGGGCAAAACTGGAACCGGAGTAAATTGAGATGAGAAAAGACATGGAAGGGGAGGGGGTGTTTTGGAATAACCTGGAATGTTTTGTGATGACCTGGAATGATCTGAAAGCTACTATAATTACTGGAAACTTCAAGGATGAAGATGTGTTCATACCCATTATCCCATCAGATTTGCTATTTGAGTTCAGGAGATTGCAGTTTCCAGTCAAGTTGAGCTTTGCAATGTCCATTAACAAGGCTCAAGATCAGTCACTGAAAGTGGTTGGACTTAATCTACAGTCGCCATGCTTTTCTTGTGCTCAGTTGTATGTTGATTGCTCAAGAGTAGGTAATGAAAATAACTTGTTCATATATTCCCCAAATCAACATTTAACAGAAAACATTGTATATCCTGAGGCCCTTACAAACCAACCCTTGCGTAGTGCTATTTCTTCATCATTATTTTAATGTACATATGTTTTGTGCCAATAAAGAATAGAAGAATTTCCATGTTGCTTACTTCATTACCGGTCACTTATTGAGTGTGCCAAACTGTTTCTGACTGATCCTAACTACTCTTTACTCTTTCATTTTTTTTCTGCCCGGGTGATGCCGGGTAACTCTGATAGTTTACTGTATTTAATACCCTTTTCTTGTATCTATACATCATGAAAAGAAACAAAAGAAAAACGAGTCTGGTTAGTCACTCAATAGAAACCGTCACGTGACCAACATCTAAAAAAATTAGAAAAAAAGGGTGATCAATGAATAAGTTACTTCTCTCACCTTTTGTTGGGCAGTGATCACTAAAAAAGTTTGAATTTAAAAAAAAAAAACCCGACACAAACTAAGGGATAAATTTAGCATTAACTTACATTGTAAATTGCCCCCCCCCCCAAAAAAAAAACCCATTTGGGGGGAATTTAAAAAGCAAAAAAAATGTTTTTCCTATGCATAATGTGTAAATGTTTAAATTTTCAGCCCTCTAGCTCTATTGGTGCGCCCTGTATGTGTGATACATACATACATACATACATACATAGCCAGCCAGCCGGACCAACTTAAAAACTGAAGAAACCTAGGTTGACGGTTTCTAACACACTGAAAAGATGTGAATATTTCAAGTGATAACTACAAAGTATATTGATCCAGTTATACTGTACAAGGCGTGAATTAAAGCTCAATAAATTACTACTTTCATAATGGAGCAGGTTCCACTCCTCCAATATTGATATCCTGAATTACAGTCTGAACAAAATTTACTGGCTGTACCTGTCAGTCTACATGTTCAGTTTCTCATTACAGTTGCTACTAAAATACTATATCATACCTTGGACTCTTTTTCATAGACTAACATAATGTGAAACCATATTATTCACCTTTGAAGAAGTTTTTTATAAGCTTATATATTAAGAATATTTCATGGACAGTGTGACGTAATAAGAATGAAGATGATAAACAAATTTCTAGTCAATTAAAGGAAATGTATTCATTGTTAAAATATACAAGTTCCGTGCTGATCTGCAAAGGACAGGTAATATTGCATAATATCCAAGTTCTTTTGCTAATACTCTCTTTTGACCTGTGGAAAAGTGCTAGATTTAACTTCATCGTATAAAAAAATCATAAATCTCTATTTGGAAGATCTTGATATTTTTTTCTTTTCTCCTATTTTTCATAGTCTTGGTACTTTTATTAACAATTTTATGTATTTAGTTATTGTGGAAATTCTGTTTACTTATCTTACATTCTGGCGTTATAATATCTTGATTAATACAATTTTCTAATGATATTTCAAGGAATATTTTTTTGTTGAAAATTACTCTTATGTTAAATATTATGAAAACCCCTCTTAGATTTGTGCCGTGAACCAATTTCTGAATCCACCAACTCAGGATAAACTGAAATTAAGTTGTTTCTATCAAATAAAACTTATAATAATTTAAAGCCTCTGATTTCAAAATTTTAGATCATTTACATTTTTACATCTGTTTGAAATCTATCTTACTATGTTGTGGATAATGTTTTCTTGTTCTTCAAAGAGTTGAACAATGTTCTAAATCACACCCTTTTAATGATCGCTTTGCAGCCTTTTGGCTAGGATCAAAGTGGAGTATCTGTTCTTCGAAACCGCCATGGCCTCGGAGTTCAGAGAACCACGGCCCTTTGGGGGTCCTCGTGGCATGCTCGGGTATCTTCGAATATCTAGGAGAAGTTGCACAGGATATCTTAGTCAGCTGGTCAGGAGACAATCACCATTAGCAAGCCTGGGATTTGTCCTGAGAGGCTTTTGACCCATCCCGGTCCTTATGGCATTTGTCTCAGGGATTTGGGATTCTCCCCCCTCAGGTCTCTAGTCACGGGGACATGGGATCTCCACCGCTCTGCCTGCACGTTTGCGTGCAGGACCCCACACTAAAAAAGACATAATTTGCCGCCGTGGGGAGGCAAATAATGAGAATCTGTTCTTCGAAACCACCATGGCCTCAAAGTTTAGAGAACCACGGCCCTTCGGGGGTCCTTGTGGTATGGCCAGCTGGTCGGGAGGTGATCACCATTAGCATGCTCAGGAATCTCCAGCCCCTTTATCCTGGTCCTTGTGGCATTTGTCTCAGTGACAGGGATTTGGGATTCTCCCCCCTCAAGTCTCTAGTCACGGGGACATGGGATCCCCCCTCCCCCTACTGAATTCAGCACTAAATGACCCACCAAGGTTCGATGTGCCGTTAAACAAAACAATCAATCAATCAATCAATCAAACACCCTTTTACTTAAAGATTTTTGTGTGTTTTTTATAAGTTAAGCAGATTCTACAGGTTTGGCAATGACAAGAGGTGCGGGATGGCCAAGCAGATAACGGAACAGAAAATGGACTCGGCGAGCTGAGTTTGTGGTCACTTCACACTAATGCCCTTAGGAAAATCATGAATCTGTCTCTACCCTCAGCTATAGATAAAATAGCGCAGGGTGAAGTGAGTGACACCACTTCGGGTGCTTGCCGTCTTTAAGTCTATTTCACGTGTCGCAAACAGGCTGAGTAAGTAGTAATGTGACATGTGGAGGGGACAGCTGCAGCGTAAAGCCGATACTTACTTTAGAATGACAACTGGTGGATAGAAGTGAATAGAAATAAACCTACCACTTGGTGTAAAGTATCATCTTTTGAAACTGACAGATTATTACTCTATTGCTGACTCTCTGACCTACAAGTGCTTATTTGGTTTTGTGTCAAAACTTTTGTTAGCTATTTCATCAAAGGTTAATTCATCTGTTGAATGTACATCTCAAGGGAGATAACAGGAATTGGTATTCTTGGTCCCTTTAAGTACAACAGTTATTTAAGAATAGTCAAAAAGGTAAATCAATGGCAGTAGCAAGCTGCTACTCTAATCAAGTAAAAAGGATAAGTAGAAGAAAAAGCATACTAATGTCCAGTTTGCTTGCGACATGACTAAGTAGCAGTTAATAATACACTTTACTTGATCTACTTTACTTTAAAAAAATCAGGAGGACTTCACCTTTCCCTTTTTTTACTTGTTTGTCTTCTTTTATTCTATTTGTGTATGGGTGGGTTCAACAGTTCTTATAATTATTTTTTTCACTTATTGCTGTAAACTGCTGTAGCTATTCATGTAATATCAAGCACCAACAAATGTTCCCCATTTATAATCAATCTGTTGCTTGTTATTTTGTGTACCTTACTCAATAATTATCAATGAGAGCTCCTATCACCTACAATCTCCTACTCTCACATTGTCTTTCAGCTACTACTACTACTACTACTATTATTACTACTAGAGAAAGTTATATTACAATTGGTGTGTGTACTTGTGCTGTCTGCTTATCTAGGGCCTTCGTTTTGCCAATAGTTTTCGTGTTGGATCAATAGTCTGACTCCATTTACTCGTCTTCATTCATTCTTTCTCTCACTCACAACTGCCAATAACCAGGAACATATACAACACTAATGTTTCGATAACTGCTACAGACCAAGAAATATCACTTCCTTAATCATTTGGAGAGAAGAGAAAGAATCAACAAATGTGGCAATCGAAAGGAAGCAATAGAATAATAACCGTATTTCTTAAAGAAATACACCAAATATACTAACCTTCTTATGATCTTTTAAAAAATGGTTCTAGAATCAACTCGATAGAGTTTCAAAGGGAGACATGTCCATATCATTTCTGATTTTTTTCATGGTAATTTGAAATTATTTTGTTCACTGTGTTTTTGTCAGTCTACAAGATTTAGTAAATAGTTTAAATTTTGTTAAACTAATTTGGAACTCTTTCAATTGGCCGGACTTTTCGTAGTTTCTTATAGCTTCTTCTTCAAAAAAAGAAACATCTATTTAACTACTTGTATTTCTACTTATTGATCAGAAAGATTACCCGGCTGATACTTAACAGTTTTATTTATATCTACCATTGTTGTCTTGGTAAAATTATTATAAACTTCATGAAACCATGTCGTCTCCCTCATCACCATCCCTTGCAACAGAATCATCACTTGTTACTAACTCAACAATGGAGGTGGACTCTATTGATAGCCTGAGCTGTGACGACTTTACTATTAGGTATGTACTCTATCTATCTCTTTCTCTCTCTCACACACTCACACACACACATACCCATATATATATATAAATGCAAGCATTGTATTCATTTAAAATTTCTGCTTTGGTGGGGGTGAGACAGTTATCTTTTATGCTATCCAATTTTTTACAAAAGAAAATGTCTGCTATTCACAAAATTCACATTTCCCATGTCATATCGTATCTTACGTTTAATTAACATTCTGGTGTAAAATGCTTTAATATTTGATGAATTTGATTGTCATTTTTGAAGTATTTAATATTTTGTCACATTTATTATTGCCAATGCAGATGGAATTTGGATGAGCTTGAATTATATTCACTTGTTGCTTAAACATAGTTATATGCTAATATATAATATAAAATTTGAAAATTAGTGTTTATTTATTAAATCAAAACATTCAATTTAGTATTCGGCATCTAGTTAGTATAATCAGTATATTGTATTAGATTTTTTGACTACTTTTAATTTACAATGATTTAAATGATTGGGAAACAAATATTCAAACAGTCATCATTAGAAAAACTGTAATATTCTTCCTTGTAATATTTAGTTAAATAACATTTGCTGTTAGAATAGGCAATTTTATTGTTAATTACATTTTTCACAGCCTAATTTTCAACTAACTTCTGTTATTATAAAAGTAAATTATAGAATGTATTAAAAGACATGCATATGTAGACACAAGAGGCCGGTTGAAAGTCTTATACTATGTTAATTAAAAAAAAATATAATTAGACTATACTTTTTCTTAAGTAATATTCATTCAAGTATAAATTTACAAATGTAAAAGAAACCACTATATTGTTATACTGAACACATTTATCCACTACCTGTACATAATGTTAATAGCTTTTGTGCTGAACTATCTATGTCGAAAATGAATGTTACTGTTGTTATGGAGTATAAAGTTTCCTTATATAAACAGTTTAAACACCCATATTTGTTTAATGCTTCACTGAATCGTGTTGTTTGAGGTCAAACTCACTTCTTTCTTTTCCTTGTGACTTTGAATTCACATGAACATATATTGCCTTCTGCTGGTAATGTTATCAAAATAGGTTTTCCCTTTCTTTTTTGTTGTCCTTGTGTTTAATTAAATCTTCCCCAGTTATAAAATTGAAACCATACAATTAGGCTATTAAAACTCTTTATATTTGAAAAGTGAAATGTAATTTGAAATTGTATATAAAAAAATACAAAACACATTTCTACATTTATATTTATCCAAGTAAATAGAATCAGTTTTATGTTTCTTTATTGTACTTTCATCTATTTTTAATATAAATATGCTTAACTCATCATTATTCATGAAATCTCCAACTGTATTAAAAACATCAATATCATGGATTTACAGAAATTTATTCTAACTTATCATTTATTATTATTATAATTGTAGAACATCATATCAGTATTAGTTGTCATTTTCCTAAGGTGTATTAAAAGATTTTAAAATACTTATTTGGCAACATAGTTTAAAAGATTTTTTAAATCTAAGATTTGTGTGGTTTGTTTTGTTTGATCTTTCAGGAATAAAACTGACTTTTAACCTTTAGCCTGTTCTTTCATAACTTGCTCTCACTATGATCAATTAATGTACTTGAAAATTCAGATATTTCTTCATAGTGCTAAATGCAGAAATTTCTTCAAATAATGACACTTGTATAGTAAATGTTAGCTATTAACTATTTTATTTGGTCTCCTTAAAATATCAACCAAACAATTGTCCTTCTGCCTGATATAAAGCCATGAAACATTTGGTTCTATCTGTAGTTGCAATATAGGTTATTATTTATAACACAAACCTTTAAAACTAAGATAAGAATGATTATGTTGTAAATCATGTTTACCAGGAAGTTGGCAATATTATATCCCTGATTTGCTTATCTAAGAAATCTAGGAAGTAAAATGTTCAAGATAAACTTCTTGTTGATTTATGATTAGTTCAACCATTCTCTTAGATTAGGAACTTAATCTACTGATTAAGTCATTATGTTAGTATTGATCTTCTGTATAAAAATATTGTTTTAAATGCAATTTACATGTGAGTCAAGTGGAAGGATCTGTGCAGTTCTTAAAGCTTAAGGTTTTTGTTGTGTGTATGTGTGTTCTTGTCTGAATTTTGTAAGATGGAGTGTTTTAATCATTGTATGTGGTGTAGTTAGACAAAGAAAATAGTCCATGTTGTCATTAATTATTTGCATACCATTACTTCATTAATTACATTTACCATTTATGCCAGCATATATCGACCCCAAAACTAAGGTGTTAATTCAAGTTTAGTCCAAT
>VCCN01005374.1:2315018-2330666 GCA_006491835.1 Architeuthis dux | reverse complement strand
ATAGGCTCTCATTAATAAATGTCATTATAATTATCATATATGATAATTATTTTAATATTTTCTTTTGGTATGTGTGCATAAAAAACATCAACTTATAGTATATAATGTCTTATTTCTTTGTCTGATATAAACTCTTATAGACAGATCATCACTTGATGCTCCACATTATGATGTGAATGATTATAAAATCAACTAAAATACACTCAGAGAGCGCATAAAAATTCCTGGATCTACCCCCAAAGTGTAATCAATTCTTCTTTACCCCATGGCCCACCCTTCCACAAAATGTCATTGAAATTCATTGAGATATTGTGTGGATATACATAAATGTATGAAAAAAAAATATCTCAATCAAAAAAAAAAATTCTGGATCCACCCCCAAATTCAACCTATCCAATGACCTACCCTTCGCAAAAATTTCATTGAGAACTTTTGGAGATATTGTGTGCACATATAGCTACGATGCAGGGGAGGTAACTATAAAAGAACTTCCTAGATGCACCCCAAAATGTAATCATGTTTTTCCTTAGCCCTTGGCCCACCCTTCCACAAAATATCATGGACAAACAGACAAACAGACAAACTGACAGACGTGAGTGAAAACATGTACCTCTGCCAACAAAATTGGAAGTGGTAAATTATTAAGCTTCTTTCTCAGATATGATATTAGCACATTTCTATATCAGTGGATTTTCTTTATCTGAACCCTGCAATGAGTTAATACCTCTCAGCTGACAAATTAAGAAGTTTTAATCATTTTTTAAATTTATTAAATTAAAACCCTTTAAGTTCCTTATATATTCTAAATTAATTCTTTCTTATCAAAGATGGAAATGATTACAAGTCAAGAATATATAAAGCTCTATTTCAGTAACACAGATGCATATTCTGTTTTTCTAAACACTAAGCTCTGTGTTCTTTCAAATAATCGAAAGTTTGTGCATGTAGAATCAACGTGTAGTCTAAATATCCTATGCTGATTTCACCTTCACAAAATAATATCCCAGCATAAATTGATTGGTGTTATCTTTGTTTCCAGTAACAACTATTTATTTTGCTTTTCTGCCAATTTATGCTGCTAATAAAGTAGTCCAATCTTTCCAAGTTAATATTGGAAATCTATTCTATTGTTTGTTTATTCACTTAGACATGCCTATTTTTGACATTCAAATTATACTCGCGGGCGTAATAAATTGCTGTTAAAAAAAGAATTATTAAAATAGCGATATAGAAATCAGATAGTGTTTTGTTTAATTTGTTTTTAAAAAGTGATTTCGTTTGAGCAAATGTACGTAAAAAAATTTGTTTTCCTATGTAGTATGAACTGTTTTGACAGAATCTGACCTTCATTTTTTCCGGAAATTTTTCGTTTTTGAGAAAAAGTAACTTTTATATGGGAAGCGAGTGAATTAGCTCTAAATTGGGTGATCAATTTACAAAGTACTTATAATGTAAAATGACCCCTATGTTCAATTTACAATGTAAATACTACATTCATAATCTTTTACGTATGTTCGCTGAAATAAATCTTAACCTTATTTTTTATTTTTTAAACATGTATTTCTTGCTACTTTTTTTTTTAAATTTAAAAACGAAATACTTTTTCATTGAAAGTATTTCAGATTAAAAACAATAAAAATCTCACTATTAATTGTATATACATTTTTTAGCAACATAAAAAGAGAATTCATGTAAGAAATATTCCGTATTATATATTATTAGGTTTTATTTTATTTTGTTTTTCTACACCGCTTTTGTTTCCATAGCAACAGTGTCAGTTGACGATGTCACATTACATTAAGAGACGCTTTTAAAGTAAGGGATCAGTTTAGCAAAAAATGTCCTTGTAAATCGAACCCTCTCTCCTAAAAACTCATTTTGGGAGGTATTTACGAAAACTAATTTGCTAAAAACCTTACCCAGGGTCACATTGGTACACACAGAAAATTTCATGGGGTTATGTTGTGTGGTTTTTGCGATAGGCTGTCACATACAGACAGATAGACGGACAGACATTTGATGAATTATAAGATTTTCATGGGAGAAAACATGATAGTTATGTCCTAGAGTTTTCTAATGGAAAGCTTTAGCTTATAATTTGCTGTAAATTGTCTTTGTTTATCAGATGAATAAACTAATGAATTAAATTAATCATCGATATTCATAAGATGAAATATGTTTATGATTCAGTCTTGATCAATAATTGTCAGTTTATTTATTTACTTTTTACTCTGATGATTAATGGAGGTATTTCTTTCATATTTTCATTGCAACTAGAATAAAATTAGAGATATATAGTTTGAGGGAACTGAATTGATTGTCGAAAGTGAATTTTGAACTATATGAATATATATACGTGGGTACATCACTAAGTCCATAGCCTAATGAAGAAAAAGCATAACTTTGCACATATTTATTTATCAATATAATCTCCTTCCTTGACAATGCACTTGAATCTGTGGTGAATATTAATCCCATAAATCAAACATTATGCAATGAAACTTCCTGATCAAAATTCAGCTGATAACTTTGTCAGGCTACAGACTTATTGATTCACCGTTGTATAATTAAACTAAAAATTGACTAAATGATGTTTTACACTTAATGTCTAAAATTTCTCAATTAAAAATATTCAAATATTTAACTTTGGATTTATCATGAACAGACCTCAAATTGTAATTCCTCTTGTATAAAAATTAATTATCTAACTTTCAATAAATTATACAAAATATAGGTTTTTATACCTGTTTTAAATGAGTAAGTTTAATAATAAATGTAATAATTTTCTAAAAATAACATTCTGTAATAACAATACTACTGTGCACAGGTGTTAGTTAATAATTTAGAATGTTCAATTTAACACCTACATTTATTCATATTGACATGATATCAATAATATGAGATAGCAATATAATGTGCTACAAATATGTGCAGTTGCTATTGTGCATGTCATTTTTCTTTTCTCTTTGAACATAAAAACAATGGAAAATCTTTGAAAGCTAATTTGGTTCAATCTGCATTTATTTTTTTTCTGATAATTATATACATAACTTTGATTGCTAATAATTGTGTGCTGAGAGTTAAGTAGGGAAAATAGGGCAACAGACAGGAAAACCTTTGAATATTATTTCTTCTAGTCTGTACTCACAAATTGGCTGCCAAATATAGTTTTGTGTTTCAAAAAACCAATTCCAACTAATCTGCTCTCTCACTTGAAGCATTTGCAGATAGAGCTGAAGAACAAAGTGGCTGTAAAGGTTCCTAATAAAAACATACATAGGAAGACATTAATTTCCTCTCCGCAAAAGGGTTTTCCCAAAGACTAATACTCATAAAATCTTAAAACCTACATTCACTACAAACCTGTGAAATAAAATTTACAGATAATATCTAGGGACAGACATGAGTAGGGTAATTACAGTTTTAATTAAAACATTCTTTTAACTGCTATAAGTATTCATTTTTCTTTGGAACATCTTCATGACTTGCAAACAGTCTTAGTTGTTCATGATCTGCTGCATCTGAGATCTTTCAAAATACCAATCTCTTGAGGCCCTTTTTTAGTATGTGTAATCTTCATAAATATATGCATGTTACTGCTATTGCCTAATACAAGGTATCTTCTGTTTCTTCTTGGTTTAAGTGATTACTCTTACAAAGATTAGTTGTTTAAATCACTCTGTATCAAATATAAACCTTGCACAATGAATTGAATGTTCTTTAATTCATATATTTGAACATCCTAAAGATATATGAACTAGGAGGAACCAAAAAGATTAGAATTTTTCTAGTTTACATAAATTTACCAGTCTTAGAATTTAGAATTTGATTTTTAGAAATAATTTTGTCCGACAGAGATGTCAGTTAAAAAAAAAAAAAAAAGTTTCTATTTTAATCAGGACATACTTAAAATCAAACTAATTTTAATTCGAATTGCGAACAATTTGAAAAGAACAAGTCTGGATAAAAAATACCAACTCAATTCTATGAACAATATATTCCATGGATTATTACATGTTCCACAGATTTCCAAGCACACCTATAGTTAACAGTCTTTTTTTTCTTATTTAAATAAATGGTAATGCTAGTACATATATACTCAATTTAGAGCAAACCAGAAAATGTTTTCTTATTGTACATGTCTATCATGAAAATTAGTTTTTTAAGAATAGAAAAAATATAAATATCCGAGTAAATTAAGTCTTTCACCCTCCATGTTTCATTCACCCTTTGGTGAATCATTCACCAGTTTAAGAAACACTGATCTACATCTACCCTTTAAACTTTGATCAGCTGTTAAATGACTTTGGAAAGGTGATTATTTAGAGAAGAATAAAGATACATTTCAAAATGAACATTATTGGTTGACTCTTGAGTAAATTCTCACAACAATGACAGTCTTACCTGGGAAATTCCACTTTTGCACATGCCATTTCTCATACGCCTTTCTATAACCGAGTCATCAACTATAGTAGCAGTTTGTTTAGATTTTACTTTGAAGGTTCTTTATTATTCACTTTATTTTCTCTGATTTATTGGGTTAAAGAGCTAGACCTCAATAATTAGTAAAATAATGATTTGGCCTTGTCGGTGTGTACAGTAAGCATTCAGTTGCAGTTGAAGACCATGACAGCTTTTGTTCTGTGTTCTTTAAAGTTTACATTGTATGTAATACTAAAATGACCTGAAATGCTGTTGTTAGCTATCATTTCTTTTTAAATCCAATCTTACTCCTTTTGTTAGTAAAATAAGGTTAGAATAAAGAAGTTTTGTATGGCATCAACTTCACTGTATCTTCCTGTGGCATGCCAGTAACAAATTTAGGTTCATAACGATAAGTGGTAGGACATTGTACAGAAAGTTCATTAGTACAAAATCATATATATATATATAATAAGAGCCGTGTCTGTCACACTTATAGTATCAAAGGCAGAAACATCTGCCATCATCATCAGCAGCCTGGATGAGTACTGAGATTAGGTAGTTAGAGCCATGTCTGTCACGCTTATGTTGACTTTATTTTAAAATATATAACCTGAATGCATAGGCGTCATAATGAAGAAGAGGGAGAGAGGAAATTAACAAGAAATGTTGTCTACAAAGAAATGTTTAATATGCATGTAAATAAATAATATAATCGATATTGATACAAGTTATTTTCTTTTGACAGCACTGCCTATTACATTTCATTGAAGCTGTAAGAGCTGAACGGCATGCATTGTCATGAATTTAATTTTTTATTTCCCAGTTTACTTTTCTTGCCTATTTTGCTGTTATCTTGTTTAATATTATGAAAATGACAAACAAATGAATATTTAATGAAGCTAATTTCTATTTAGCAAGAATTGCAATTAATTTATTATTTTTAGATGGTAACTATTTTATATACTTTGAATTTGTGGATGGGGGTGGGGCGCACTACATTTCTGATAAAAATATTGATTTATTCACCAGCATGAATATGTGTAGATCATACAGGTTAATAAAAGCATTCTCAAAATGTAACAGTTATATACAAATATTTATCAGACAATGTTTGGGTTTATTTCTTAAGCTAATTCATAATCTTTATTTGTTTTTGTTTTTTTTTTACATTAAATTAATTAATGTTTTTATGTATTTGTATTTATTTCTTTTTGGTTTTTTTCCAGCTCTGGGGGAAAAATTGACCTGAACATATCTATAGAAGAGGCTAATACAGTTCTGAAATTGTTTCTAAACAATAAATTCAGTGAAGCCAGAAGACGTCTTGAACCATGGTAAGATCCTATTTTTATTGAGTTATTTATTTTTTTTTTTTTCCCCAATGAAAAAAATCATATTTTTGTGGAATTCTTTAAATCCAAATAACTTTCTTTATAGTTTTTAAATAATACCTACAGTATCTATGATACCAGAGGCTTTTACTGTATCAAAGGAATCATGAAATCAAAGGATTACTGTGGGATTTTAGAGAGAATTGTGCTACCCAGTGTAAAAAACTAGGTTTGGTTCGAAGATCATAAGTGCTCCAGCACAATAAAACCTAAAACACTCATCCAAAAGAACACAAGAATGGTTGAAAAGGGAAAAATGAACCCGTTTTAAACTGGCCAGCAATGAGTCCTAATCAAATAGCATTGAAAATCTTTGGAGAAATCTGGAGTCATGTTTTCAATGCATACCATACACTGCAGGAATGCTGCAAACATTCAATAGCTGAAACAAATTAAAAAGAAAGAATGGAAGAAACTACCAGCTGACAAGTTCAAGAAGCTTATAGATGGCTGCAAGAAACGTTCGGATGCAATCATTGCTGCCAAAGGGGGCATGCAACCAAATGTAAAGGAAGGGTGCCAATATTACTGTCCAAGTCATATTTTCGATTTCTTTAAAATTACTATATATAAGTTGGAAAATAAAGATTTTTTTTTGTTAAATTACTTTGGACATCCTATCAAAATATTCTGATGATAACAATTTGGTAGATTTCTATTTATTTCTGAAGATATTGTACAGGTTATACAAAAAAGGGTGCCAATATTACTGACTGATGCTCTATAAGTGATTATTGACATGCTATAATTTCAAATCTGATTTTCGTCATTAACCAAACTTATGAATAACACTGTAGTAGCATGTTGATAAGATTATTGAACTGAAGGACATGCATTGTCAATTTACTTTCATGTACAAGTATAGTTCATTAATCTTAATTTATTCAGGTAATTAACATTCTGGCTTTAAAATGCTTTAATGTTATACTATAACTCACTATATGGCTGTATCTATATAGTGGTAACTGAATGCTGCATTTTGCCATGGAATAGCATTGATCAAAAAAGAAAATCTTCTGGAGAAGAGATGCATAAAACTAAATCATGAAATACTCTTGATACACCTTTATAATGAACAATCAAACTCTGTTGGCAGTTTATTGAAGCTATCCCAACAACTAAGCAAGTGAAGTATTTAACCCATTAACTGCAGAAGGTGGTGAAGAGTAATAGTTGTCCTTTACAAGATAAAAGCCCTGACTCACAGATAGTCATCAATCACAATAAAACAGAAATTCTATTACGTTAGGCATAGAACTGCAATGATGGAAATTCCCGTCATTTGCAGATAATACTAAACCTATTTTGATGAAATAAATATTTGCTTTACTTAGTACAATTAAGTTTAAAATTTGTCTAGATGTGTTATAAGAAAAATACTTGTATATTTCTGTACATCTCTTGTTCCTTACCTTCACCTTGAATGTTGGTGGAACAAATTGTCAATATTTATTATACCTAGTCAGCAACACACTTGTCTGTACATTTTTAACTGTATTAAATGCAAAAAAAGATGACAAGTTGCACTATACGACCACATTCCATATTGTCACCATACTGGTTGGGTTGACCATAATTGAGTGTCTGTCTTACAGTTAAGGAAATTTAATCATATCTTATAATCGTAAACTGTTGTTTTCATTATATCTCATATCAAAATTTATCTCTCTTCCTCCCTAAAATTCCTTTGATAATTGTCTTACATCCAATATATAAGAAAAATTTAATGGAGCGTTTCCTGTTTGATGTAATAAAGGTGCATCTTGTAAGATAATTCATATAGCAATCTAATAAATTAAAGATATACTTACATGGATTTACTCTGTAATGTTTTGTTTTGTTTGAGGTATATTTCATAAAGCCAGAATGTTCAGCTATTAAACAAAAATTGTTTTATGTCATATCTGATTTATTTTTTTGCTGTGAATTAAAAAGGTTTAAAAAAAAAAAATGAACATCCTCTAAATGTGTTGATTTCCAGGGATTGTATGTCTAGGCATACTTGTATTATCTCTATTTTTGTAGATAATGTATAACTTTGTCTACATAAGCTTAATAACATAGTAATAAATCTCTATTCTCTTTATTCAACTGCACTTTTATATTCTAAAATGGTATTTAATATGAAAATCAAAGCAATACCAGATAGTTTAAGCCAGAACATAACTTAACATTCGATTTAATCTATCTATTTAAAAAAATTTAAAACCTGAAATATAAACTAAGAATGTTCAACAGAATCTTTATCTTTAGGAATTAACTACATTTACTTTATTGCCATGGAATTAACTTTTTACTTGGTAATAATCTTTATAAAGCATTAAAGTTTCTACATAGCCATAGTACATTTCCAATACTTGGTAATGTTTTAGTAAATAGTTACAAGTAACATTTTAATGATTTCCTTAGATTTTAGTTTCATCAAAACACTCAACTAAATTGTTGAATTAACATGTGCAGTCAGGTTGTTCTGACTGTGAAGGATCTTTGATCAAAAGTTGACTTGTCCACTTTTCTCTGTGCCAATTTCTATTCGGTCCTGTAAAATACAAGAAGCAAAGGGAATATAATTTTTAAAAAGCTCCTATACTATGGAATGGTTAATTAAAGAATTAAATTTGGAACACAATATGAAAAATGCTATTTGTAATGTGGCGGAACATCCTGAAATTGCTGCAATGGAAAACAGGTGTTTTAGTTGGGTCATAATCAAAGGGGAAACATATTTTTGTGTTTGTTGTTGGAAAGTAAGAACAGGTGTGACATGCTTTCTTACTTGTTTGAAGAAGAAAAAATGACTGGTTTGGTTAGTCACTCAATAGAAACCGTCACGTGACCAATGTCTTTTGGCAGTATGCCATGTTGGGGGTGATCAATTAAAAAATTGGAAAAAGGGGTGATCAGTGAATAAATTACTTCTCTCACCTTTTGTTGGGCTGTGATCACTAAAAAGGTTTGAATTTTCAAAAAACAAGCATTACAGCTGCCGGACACAACATAAGGAACCAATTTGGCATAAACTTACATTGTAAATTGAACCCCCACTAAAAACCTATTTTGGTGGGGGAATTTTAAAAAAAGGGTTTTTTCTAGACATAATAAGGAGTAAATGTTTAAATTTTCAGCCATCTAGCTCCATTGGTGGGTCCTGTACGCACGACACACACATACATACATAGCCATTTCATTGATTAGAGCAATTGTTATTGGTTATAAATTCTATCTGTGCTTCGCTTTTTGCTGCTTCCCATTGCTTCTTGTATTTTTTACCAAAACCCATTTCTACTAATGGATTATAGTATATGTACTGCTGAAAAGAGTACTTCTCCTACTGAATTTCCACACAGTATTGATATTAGAATCAATGTAATGCCATTAACATTAAAACTTACTTGAGTAATCATTCATTTAATGGAATAATCTTAGATTATGTTGTGCTATATGCAGAGCTGACCTAAGCCTTTATGAGGCCCTTTGGGGCCCTCAGAATTTGATTTGGGTCTTCCCATTGCCTCTTGGGGCCACCCTATCGCTCTTGGAGGCCCTCTGCAGGCTACAGGGCTCTAAGCGGCTGTTTAGTTTGTTTATGCCTCAGGCCGGCTCTAGCTATATGGCATAAGACAATCTAGTGTTTATTAATATAAAAAAATTGATTACTCCTTATTTTATATGTTATCTCCTTTCCCAGCATTCAATAAATCTTTTAACATTTAAATTCATTTAAAATGAATGTACATCTATGTTGATTTGTTAAACCTTAAACACTTTCTGATTTATATTATCTTTACTCTAAAACATCATTTTCTACAACTAAGAGGTGCATTTTTTAAATCTTTAGCGAATCACTTTGGAGAAAAATGTTCGATTTGCAAAGCAAAGCAAATGGTCATCTCTAGCCAGGGATAGCACCTACCCAGCTTTAAACAATAACCAACCATTCATGTTTTAAAGAATCTCTTTAAATCTTCGACTCTTAATTAGTGTTATTGTTTTATAACCTGATGAGAACAACCAGGCCAACATTTGAAAGAAAGATCAGCAAGGACTTAGTTGTTCAATTGGACATTAATTTTGCTCACTCTTTTCATTCATTATGTGGAGGATTAACTTGGAAAAAAAAAAAAATAATACTCTAATATTTTTATTAAATTTGACTCGATTTTACCTTCATCTTAATTTTAGTTGTTTTATACAACTTTCAATTCCGGCCATTGTTTCTATGGCCGGTAGAGTTATGAGTTTTTTTGTTTTTTTTTATCACAAAAGATTTAATTATAAGAGGCAAGGCAAAACAAACAATCGTTGCATAACGAAAAAAACAATTTTATTTTCAGTCAAAGAATACACAATGTAATTTATTTTAATTATATAATTTATTTTAAAGAAAGAATTTTATTTTATTTTATCATTATGTAAGGAAAAAGATTTTTTAAAAAATATATGGATGCGCCTCAAAAGTTAATTAAAACGACAGTAAGAAAAAATGACAGGTCTGGTTAGTCTCTCAATAGAAACCGTCATGTGACCAATGTCTTTTGGCAGTATGCCATGTTGGGGGTGATCAATTAAAAAATTGGAAAAAGGGGTGATCAATGAATAAATTACTTCTCTCACCTTTTGTTGGGCTGTGATCACTAAAAAGGTTTGAATTTTCAAAAAACAAGCATTACCGCTGCCGGACACAGAATAAGGAACCAATTTGGCATAAACTTACATTGTAAATTGAACCCCCACTAAAAACCTATTTTGGTGGGGGTATTTTAAAAAAACAAAAAGGTTTTTTTCTAGACATAATAAGGAGTAAATGTTTAAATATTCAGCCATCTAGCTCCATTGGTGGGTCCTTTATGCACGACACATACATACATACATACATACATACATACATACATACATACATAGCCAGACTTACTTGAAAACTGAAACCTATGTTGACGGTTTTGGTAACCGTTTTGACTGTTTAGTAATCCAACAAAAGGTGAGAGAAGTAACTTATTCATTGATCACCCCCAACACAACATGTTGCCAAAAGATGTTGATCACGTGAGGGTTTCTATAGAGTGTCTAACTGGACCTGTTGCTTATTTAATGTAGTGAACTGGTAACCGGTACCATTTACAAAACATATATTTCTATTTGACTTTCATTTTTATTACATTAAATAAAATCCTGTTGAAATGCATTTTAACTTTCAATATCCCTTTTTCTGTTTCTCATCTAGTGCCCACAGCAGTATGTACCATTCACTCAGTTACAGTGTCATTCTCTACATTCAAGCTATGATGACATTTGATGCGGTAAGTCAGTAATTTCAAATCAGATTATTTGCATTATTTCAACTAAGTTTGTCAATATTTTTTTCTTAATGATTTAATCATTAACTTTAAATCATGTACACTTGTTGTCTCTGTTTAAAAACATTTAGCTGATTATTTTAATCACATCTTGGGATATTAATTGTAAAGATTATAACAAAGTAAGCTACTTTACTTTTTGATTAATCTGATTTTCTAAAAATGCTCCAACATAATTATGTTATTGCATTCATATAAACAAGTTAATCATTTCAAGCCTGCTTCATGGCTGGGATGTATATTTCCCATTGGTGCTAGAAGTTAGTGTTAAATTTAGGATTTCACATGCTTATTTTTAAAGCACTTTGCTGTATGGGTACAATGCACTCTTCCAACCAATTGGCCTTGTGTAATACTATGCTAAGCTTAGTAAATAACAGGTTAATCCTTATTTCTTTTCTACATAATCTTTTCCATTTCTGTGAATAAATTTTTTTTTTTTTCTTCGTAATTTCTTTTTATTGTAAGTTTATTATGTAAGTTTATTTTGTAGTTTATTATGTAAGTTTATTGTAAGTTATATTACTTAAGTACAAGGGAAAAATGTTTATGCAAAAACATGTTCAAATTCAAAGTCAAAGTAACAATAGCCAAGAAATCAATTTTGTTTATAGATTATTTACCTCTGAGGTATATTTCAATAAAGAAACAGGGAAAAAATCAATACACACACATATACAGAGGTTTTTGTGAGAGGGGACAATTGCCTCTGGGCGCAGGTGTGAATGAGCGCAAAATTGACTATAATGCCAGTCAATTAATAATTATGCCCTCCCCTAGGATATCGGGCAACTGCCCCTGGGCACTCTTTGACCCCACTCGGTGAGAACCCAAGCTACACCACTGCACATATATATACACATACACAAACAGATGTAGCCCAGGATATCATTGTTGCATCTAACCTCAGATAGGATCATTATTGGAAGATGATCATATATATTAAACCATCTGGTCAATTGTTTTCTCTTATGTGAAAGAACACGACTTTCAAAACATATTTTATTCATGCAGTAATCTTTTTTGCCAATTGTTGAGCAGTGGTTGTTCAAAGAATAAAGTGCTTCTAAGATATTTTTCTTATCGGGTAGAAAAACATAGTCTTCAAAAATATCCCATAATTAAAGTCTGGCTAAAATAAAAACCTTGTCCAATCAGAACAAAACAAGGAATACAAATGAGTGTTATTGTTGTTGGTTATTTTATGGATGAGTCGCTACGTCTAAACAACCATCATCATTATCAAAATATTTAAGGACCTTATATTAGTTTATGCAGTAGGTATCTGCTCGGCTGGCTTGAATTCTATGCATGGAGGATAGGGAAGTAAGGCTTCTTTAGTTCTTTGCCTGCCTAACTAGTTAAAGACAGAATAGTAGTAATTGTACTTGTAAAGATAGATATTAGACAAGTTAATCTTTACAACAACAAGAAAAGGAAAAATGAATGCTCAAGTCATAGGTCAAACAACAAAATATAAATTATTTATTAACGTATAACAAAGAAGAGAGAAAGAGTTAGAAAGAATTACAAGACAGTGTCTGACTGTCTGATAAACATTTAATCAAAGTTCATGAATGTTTTGTGAAGAAAGAGTTTGTTTTTATCGAACATAAGAAACATCATGGCAGTTATCCTATGAGAGGACATTGGTGCCTTTTTGATCTGAGTTCATGAATGTGTGTATATGCGATATTCACAAGCAAAAAAGATTGTGTGCACAGAAAATTGGCCATTATAATTCTTACCACATGGAGAAATTAAATATATTTATACTACAAGGAATATTCATCTTGTAGATGTGAAAAGTCTTTGGTTCATTCAGGGAGTTCCTTAGGTCTCTGTTGTCGCGGCATGTTGTTCGTGGAGTGTTTCCCCAGAGCAGTATTCTCTGATGTCTACATTTCAAATGTCTGGATTGCAACTGAGAGTCGTTAATTTACGCACTTCTTTTTGTTTATCTGTGTTTTGGATGTTCGAGTATTTCTGCCTATTTTCATTGCGAGATTGACTGTTGTATATTTTTAGGGGCACCACAAAAAGAAGAAATGAACAGAAAAACATATCTTTAATTTTTTTACCCCCCAGATTTTCATCTCAACCATCTTTAATATAATTCTCTCTGATCAAGACAATTGTTTAAACTGTTCCTAACTCAACTGGTTAAACGATTTCTTTGGGTGTTCTTTTCCTTTCAAACTTCTACCAAAGGTTTCCAATTTCCTCTCTCAATTCAATTAAGCTTTACTTATCCTTTATTAACATCATATACACATATCATATAAACTTATTTGTGCACATATCTCTACATTTAGTGTTAGCTTACAACTTTCACTCTCTTCCACATTGTAACAGAAGCCCCTGTGCTGAAGATTGATTTTCAGGCAAAATAACGGCATTATTCTTATTGCGACAAATGCACATTTTGTGATATTATAAACATTCATTGTTTCTTCTCTGTATTTTGTTAGACGAGATGTATTAATTATTGTGTATGATATGGTCAGACTATTTTCCTCGTCTATATGTTCATTTGTTCACGTTTCAGCCATGTACCCTCCGGCCTTTGCCAGGTGTTCCTGGTTCTAGAATGTGGAATCACTGTTTAGAGCCAAGCTTGATTGGACTGGACACGTCACATCCGTTTTTTGTATATCCTGTATGTTGGAGTTATGTGTTCAGTGTCAATTCCAAGTTGCATCCCTTATATTGGAAGATCTGTTTGGTTTTTATCGAGATGTCTTTTTTGATAAGAGCTTCCCAGATGATAATGATGTCAATGCTCGGTCGTCTGAGTGGTTTGACTGAACAAGGTATATGCGCTTCTTCCTTCAGGTGTCATATTTGCCAGTTGTTCTTCCTGTCTATGATTTGTACTTCATCCCGTAAGGGCCTGTGTCCACCCCGCTCCATCCATGTATGGTCCGCTATGCCAGATTTGTATGTGTCACACATACTCTGTTCAGTCGAATCACTTAGCCGACTGAGCATTGACATCAATAATATAAAAAATGACATCTCGAAAAGAAACCCCAGATTTTCCAATATAAGGGAAGCAACTCGGAATTGACGCCGAACACACAACCTCGACATACAGGATATACAAAAATGAATGTGTTGTGTCCAGTCCGGAGGGTACATGGCCAAAACTTTGTGAACAAATGAACATATAGACGAGGAAAATAGTCCGACCCTATCATAAAAAGATGCAACACACTCTTGATAAAGAGTACACCAGCCAAAACATTGTAATTGATGGAGAAGAAAAAAACACAACTGCTTCCTCTGTCAATTATACCTGGATTTAATCCACATAGATTTAACTACTTTACTTGTATTAATTTAGTTTCCTTTGAAGAAGAAACAGGTCCAGAAATTCCTTCCAGTCATATCAACCAACCATATTAGCTATTCACTAATACTAGGTTATATCCCCTACCTACCTAATTAGCATATTTAAACTATCCGTATCCTCCAATTACTCCACCACGAAATCTGACACCAGGTAGTAGCCACTTGGTTGGAATGCGCTTCCAAAATTCAAATTATTACCTACTTGAATAGAAACTGCTTATTATCTAGGTCAGCCTGCAAATCCATAATGTAGACCCTGTCACTTAACTTGCAATTCAGGTCAAGTTTAATAGGAGGAATCAAACCTCTTGTTTCCTTTCTCGCTACATTTTTTAAATCAAGATTTAATTTAATAAAAATTGTAACTTGCAAGAAAGCAACTGCATACTTTACACTTTCATATTCAAAGTAACAGACATTCAAATACAATATATCTCATACATGCATACATATGTATATACAATACAGGTCCATTGTAACCAAAGGGGTTGGAGGGGTTCCCCCCCCCCCCCCCCGCAATAATTTGCTAATATATGTTCCTTATATTTTCAAAAAATGCTGCAAAAAGCTTGCTTTAAGTTTATAGAAAGAGTAAATAAACCAATTATCCCCTTCAATCATTTATTTTGCTAGTTCATAGGTGTATAATAGACCTATTCTGAGTCTCGATTTCGATTTGATAAAACAAAGGCAAAAACCTTGACCTCTATCCCAGTTATCTTTGACCCCAACCCGCATGGTTGTTTTGGAAATACACAATGTATCTTTGACTACACGGTGTGAAACTAAACAAAGGAATATTGATTTTGTTGTCATTTGTCTACCTTGGTCTCCTTTTCACAAAGAGATCCGGAAACATCTATTTCCATAACCGAGTCTTATTTGAATAGGAATGGGTACTTGAATGGAGCAGGAAACATTAACCAGCTCGAATGGAGATGATGAAGATGAGTACCTATTAACTTCCTCTACCTGAAAATCAAAATTTACAACACTTCATTATTGATAGAAAATTGCACTCTCGATTTGTTTTTGAGCTTGGTTTTGATGGAATATTAAAGATTTCAGTTATAAAGGATTCATGGTGTCCAGGCAAATATGCCAACATTCAATTTTTTGTATGG
>VCCN01005374.1:2287290-2313892 GCA_006491835.1 Architeuthis dux | reverse complement strand
CTGACCTGATGGGCTCCAATTATTTTTGGATCACCACAGATCTAATTTAATTTGGGGCCCATCCTAATGTTTTCTGTGTGCCCCAGATATCTTTCAACATTCAAAGAATTTTTAGTTGGCGATAGCTGATAACTTTCAGCACTGAAATTACTAAAAATCATAGAAATTGAGGATATAAGAGTTTTTTAATTGAACTCTTTCTTGTTGTTCACACAACATTTTGGCTGATCCATTCTATGGCTTTCTTTCGGTTGTACTATCCGAATGTAGTGGTAGTAAACAGAATTCTTTTCAATAGCAGCAGTGCTTTTAACGTAGGAGTCAGGTGTTTTTGATTCCATTTCTTGATAGCCCAGGATTTCCATACCTTGTCCCTGTTGAATAGCGGAAGCCACATTGAGTTGAATTCCTGGCCTAACAAGGAAAGGAATCAAAAACATCTAAATTCTACATTATAAGCACTGCTGCTATTGAAAAAAGACTTCTGTTTA
The DNA here is from genome assembly GCA_006491835.1 of Architeuthis dux. Lineage (NCBI taxonomy): Eukaryota > Metazoa > Mollusca > Cephalopoda > Oegopsida > Architeuthidae > Architeuthis > Architeuthis dux. Next base: position 2,313,401 of record VCCN01005374.1, on the reverse strand, counting down.
CTACCATTATACTCGGATAGTACACCTGAAGGAGGTCGTAGAATAGATTGGCCAAAATGTCATGAGAACAACAAAAACAACAAGGAGTTCAATCAATTTTCTGGTATCATTCTTTGGCTTTTGTAAAGTAAATATCTGAACACATTAACTAGAAATGAATTAAAAATCCAAATTTAAGTTTAAAACTTTAAAGGCTACAGTGATATCTGAGTTAATTTACAGCAGGAAGTGAAATTTCAAGATTTTACTAGCAACATTAAATGACTGCTATAAAGAGGAAGCTGCTTATTGTGATCTCTTTAAATAAAGTGTTTGGGACCGACTGATTTTGATAACAATAACCGGCTGATAACATTATCCATGATTATAATAAGCAGTTTCCTCTGTCTTTTGTTAGAATACACACATCCACTGATATTATTGGTTTATTCTCTACTACTCTTCCTTGATTGCTGTAAATTTGAACATTTATTTTAGTCGTGAAAAAAAAGTATACAATTTGTATATACGAGCACACACATCATAACAATCATATTTACACAATATCTAGGGCCTTAAACCTTTTCAGTGGTGTAATAAACATCATAATTCTTCTTAAAATCATTTGAATCTGATGATAGCACTACATATTCCTGTAATCTATTCCAAAGACCCACCACTCTATTACTACTAAAAAGATTTAATGATATTCAATCTACTTCTATTTACTTTTACCGTATATGTGTGGCCTCTCAGTCCCTTGTACTCCCTTCTAGTAAAAAATACATCAAGATTTACTAATTCTAAACCACGCATAATCTTAAACATTTCTATTAAATCGACCCTGTTACTATCTTATCCACCATAAAAATTTGAATTTTAACATTTTCAATATCAGATTCCATTTTGATTACTGTTGTTTTATTTTTGTCATTTGTATGTCTATTTTATACTGAAAGATTCTTTGTTTTTCTCTTTATCTGTAGACTGATATTGATAATGCAATTACTGCTATCAAGAAGGCAATTGTTGTTTCCAACAAATACAGACGAAAAGCTAACCTCATAGGTAGTCTGAGCCGGTCTGTGAAAGATAACTATGATGATTATACAGAAGGTATTCTGCACTTCATTTTATTTTTCATATTATTTTTTTTTTTAATCATCAAATACAACTAGATTTGAAGAGACTGTTAAGTATATTTTATCAGACTTTATATTCGCTAAATTATGTTATATACTGAGGTGTCATTGTAGCCACTTGCCTAATATCATGTTGTGTCACAAGTAGAAGAGACATGCACGAAACTGCTACAAAATTGGCTCAGTGATTAGAACATGTTAAGTCTCTGGATTTTCTGTGCCTACTCTTCTCTTCAATATCAAAATAAATATCAAGCACAATGGGTGTTGCTATATGCAGTTAGAAACCGTCAACCAAAATTGTCGACATAGGTTTCTTCAGTTTTTAAGTTGGTCTAGCTGGCTATGTATATATCACGCGTACAGGCACAACAATGGAACTAGAGGGCTGAAAATTTAAACTGCTTATGTCTAGAAAAAAACATTTGAGTGACTAACCAGACCTGTTTTTAAAAAATCTTTTTATTATTCAATCAAGAATTCATTCATCAAAAACAATCAAACTCTATGAGTAAAAATGCTGAAGCCAGCAGAGAAGTAATATCTTTTGACTTTAGGAAAAGATGTGAAACTGACTCTGCCAGTTGATCTCTGATTCTTGCATATTTAAACCCTGAGAAGAGGAGACCTCCATTCTACAAACCTTTTTCCATCATTTCTCTTCAGTCAACTGCTACGTGATATGTCAAGATAACCTACATCCCATGGCATTTATGTTCCTCTTAATCAGGAGTAATGTTAAGCATGAGTAGTTTGACCTCCTGGCTGGTCATTGCTGTCTGTTTGAGATTGAGTTGTGACAAAACCATCCTGCACACTGCTGGCAACAATTATTTATTATGAGTTCATTCTTTAGTAATTATCTATTTTTTTAGATGAACACATTTTCTGTTGAAGAAATTAATATCTGATAGATATTCAGAAATTCATTTGAAATATCTTTCAAGACGGATGTCCTCAACCGGGGAGGGTAATGGGGCTATAGATTGGCAAATTCAAACTGGGGGGATATTGATCTTTTGGCACTGCTAGTATAATTAAATTACTTTTCCTTTTTAAAAACTAGCTTTTTTTAGCTAGTTCCTGCGGAAGGCCTAATCTTTTGACCAGATAGAATCTATAATATTATTCTGCTTGTTCCTACCTGAGATAAGAGATCATGGATTTGAACCATGTATTTATTGAATCATACCTTATTTGAAATGGAAAAACTTTTTTTTTACTTTACTAAAACCTTTCATTAGGTCCATTTTAGTATTATATAGAAATAGATGGAAATCAGATCATTATTATCGGGGTGAGCATGATCGCAGACCCAACAAAATATTCTTTTCCAAAGATCAAAAAACATTTTACTTTAAAACCTTCTTGTAGATCCATTGAGTATGCATGCTAAATTTGGTTGTGCTGCACCCATGTTTAGATGGTTTCTATAGAGTGACAGTCAGTTCTTGGAAGTGGGGAATGACATTCTGAAATATAGTAAAAAGAGTGCATGGGCAAAAAGAGGTTGAGAACCTCTGTTTTAAGGAATCTGCAAATAGTAACGAAAACTGTGAATGTATATTTGCAGATATCATTTAACCGTGAAAAGCTCTATATTTCCTTATTTGAAAGCAAACAATCAGATGAACATACATCGATTAGAGTTAATATTTTTCTGACATTTATTTCTTCCTAAATGGATATGCGATTGGTGTAGCGGTAACAGCGCGGACAATAGAATTAACGACCTGAGTTGGGAATGGCAGGAATCCATCTCTTTTCCCCTCAGCTATGGGTAAAATAGCATAGCCGATTGGGCTCTCTAGCCTTGGGAAGGCCACCAGACTAGAAGGACAACTCTGATTCCAAACCACAGAGTAGAGCCACCTTAAGGCAGTTTGACGCCCAATTTGATGTCTTGCAGCCAAGCTGATGCCAAACATATTGCTCTCTGCTTTTCTTTGGACTACATCAGCAATGCGGAGAGGGGGATTCTGACAACTGGGCATCCCAGGATCTCCATACACTTCGCCCAGGCATGCGCCCTGGAGGGGAAACTCAAGTGTCATTCCATTATTTGTAGAGATAAAATGGAGGCCATTCATTTCTTCCTAAACTGAAGTTAATGACAAACTTGTAATGTTCTTTGTTATCGTACTAATGTATATGATTATAATTCCATAACAGAACTCAATGAATACCACTTGAATTATTCTACACTACAATTTTATACTGATTTTACACTACCAAATTACTCTTTAATATTCAAATAGAAAGCATTCAAATATATAATATTTCCTTTCACAATGCTGTTTGCTGATATAGAATTTTATTAATATTTGCTAAAATATCTAAATATAAAATGTTATCTTAGAATAAATAGTTCTTCTGTAGTTCACTTCTAATTGAAATCCTCATGATGTTTTTTTAATCAAATTCTCTAATAAATTTTATTTATATATTTTCCATTTTTTTAGAGGAATTCCATGCAGAACTCTGTTATGCTGAAGGCCTACTTATTAGAGCAATGCTTACATTTGTACAGGATGAAAACCTCATCAGTTTTGTGAAAGGCGGACTCAAGATTCGAGAATGTTATAAAATATATAGGTAAGTATTTCAACTTGTAGTTTGTGAAGCTTAGAACTATATTTCACTTTAAGGAAGTTTTATTTGGTAAATTGAATCCTGGAATAATCAAGTGGGAGTTGCATATATTAAAAGTTTACAAACGAATACTTTGACTTATGTTCCACTGGGGGAAAAAAGCAACAAGTTGAGTTTTAAATTAAATCTGTGTCCTTTATACTCTAAACAACTTGAAATATGCTAAGAATTTAAAAAATGAAATTTCAACACAGCTGTTTAAACAATCATTTCCACTAAGGTAACATTCAACTAAGGTAGAGATCAGGGTTCATTATGTAATGAAATACACTCTGGTCACGTATTCTGGGGGGTATCATATTCTGGGCTAAAATATCAGTCAAACGGCTGACTGAGGTCACAAGTGATGTAAGGGAAGAAAGAGAATGCATTTGACCAATCAGCTCCGTGTATTTTTATGGGGGTGCCATTGATTAAAATCAGAAGTCTGTTAGTTCAGGCCTGGGAGCCAAAGGGTCAACATCCTGGGAGTTCTACTCCTCACCTGTTAGGGTGTGAGAGGAAGAACAGAATGCGGTCTGATTTGAACTACTACTAGGATTAGGATAACAGAATTCAATACGCTAATTGATCTGTGATCTGCCCTGCATCAATGTTTATCAACAGAAATAAAAAGGACACATTTTTCCGGGAAATAACTGGAATTTGTTATATTTCTCTCTGTGGCCTTGTGAGAGAACTTTGTCCTCCATGGATCAATGGTTTATTTACCTTCCACAGATAGTTTTTCTCCCGTAATTGTCGCTTAAGAAGTTTTTGGAGACATGCGACCCACGTGCCGTTTTCATATCGACATGTGCAACTGGCTATACTACATGTCTCTTAATTGGCACCTGTGATCAGGTTTTGAATAACCTATTCTAAAAAATTTTAAACCTAAATTTCTACCATGAGAAGAAAATCCACAACGTGAAAAAAAACTCCTGAATATAAAATCGTTTAAACTTGATGCGACCACAACCTAAGATGGCGTCTTGGAATTTGAGCAGAGACAAAGAAAAGAAAGAAAAAATCAGAAAAACAAAAGACATTTTCTTTCTTGCAGTATTTTTTTTCCAACAAGAAGGGTGGACATTGCAACGAAAAAAAGAGAAAATATTTTCTTGTTGTGAACAGACTTTATATTTTATTTGTATATACCCCCACTGTTTTCTTAACAGCGACCAAGTAACCATGACTTGGGCTTAAGAAGTTTTTGGAAACATGTGACCCGCGTACCATTTTCATATTGACAATTCCAGCCAGACCAAGGTGCCCTTATTCATGTACATTCAACACTGTCTTCTGTTGGGCTCCAACTGCTTCCTCTGGTTTGGAATGAATGTGTCAGTTCTTTTACTTTCTGAGCAGTGCTTTTTTCATTGTCGTCTGTTCAATGTGAGCTTTGTAGACAGCCTTTGGCAAATGTCTGTGTTGGGCAATTTTCCTCAACTCTCGATGGTGACCAAATCGTTCTTTCAGTTTTCTGAAAATATTTTCTTGTGAACGGTGACTTTTTATTTTTTTTTATATACCCCCACTGTTTTCTTAACAGCGACCAAGTAACCATGATTTGTGCTATTTTTCTTCTTATGTTGTTTCATTTGACGGTAGAACAATTTCTCTTACGAGTCAAAGTTATATGAATTGTTGTAATTGCATTGATGTTTATCAACAGAAATGAAAAGGACACATTTTTCCGGGAAATAACTATAACAATTATATTTCTCTTTGTCCTCTATGGATCAATGGTTTATTTTCCTTCCACAGATAGTTTCTCTCTCGTAATTGTCACTTAAGACGTGTTTGGAGACATGTGACCCATGTGCCATTTTCATATTGACATGTGCAACTGGTTATACTACATGTCCCTTAATTGGCGCCTGTGATCAGGTTTTGAATAACCTAAATTTCTACCATGGGTAGAAAATCCACAACATAAAAAAAATCTTGAATATAAAAATCTATTAGACTTGATGCAACCACAACTCAAGATGGTGTCTCGGAATTGAAGCAGAGACAAAGAAAAGAAAGAAAAAAACAGAAAATCAAAATTCATTGGCTGTTCAATGTGAGCTTTGTAGACAGTAATCGGCAAGTGTCTGTATTGGGCAATTCTCTTCAACTCTCGATGGTGACCAAATCGTTGTTTCAGTTTTCCATTATAATTAAAAGCAGCTTTTGGCCCGTGGTTGTAGAGGACCCAGTTTTTCCAAAGCCTTTGCCTTCCACACGCATATATTCATTTCATCTGAGCCTGAGAAAATGTATTTGTTGTTAAGTGACCATTGGACATCCTGGACTCCTTGCATTCGTTTCATGTGATAGACTTACCTGCTGCGTCCGCTGCCTGGGAGGAAGGTACAAATTCCTGACCAGTTGGTGAATAATCAACATCTATAACTGCATTCACATGGTAGACACGTGACCCGCATGTAGTTTGCATATCGACATGGGCAACTGGTTATACCTTGATAGGTGCCTGTGATCAGGTTTTGAATAACCTATTCTAAAAGGTTTTGAACCTAAATTTCTACCATAGGAAGAAAATCCACAACGTGAAAAAAGTCCTTAATATAAAAATCTATTAGACTTGATGCAACCACAACCTAAGATGGCGTCTTGGAATTCGAGCAGAGACAAAGAAAAAGAAAAAAACAGAAAAACAAAAGACGTAGCGGCCGTTTTAATCATGTGCTATTTCCTAGCCCCTTTTTATAGCTGAAACAATAAAGTCAGCAAATTATATTCGGAAAGAAAAGATCCTTATCCCTTCTAATAATTCAGAAGACTACATACAGTTCCATTTTCCAACAATTGATTTGTAAATAAAGTCTTAAAGGGTAAGTTTGTATCTATCAGATAAAGAAAGTACAGAGTATGTCAGGGTAGATAAATCAAAATAAATACATTCCCTAAAAAAATGGATTAAGTCCCCCTCCGTCGACCATAGTATTGAAATGAAAACGGAGACTGGTTTGATTATCGACGGCCGATAAAAATATCGATCAATTCCATTGAAAGTTGCCAATAGATAGTTTTAGAAATTCGTTTTTCATTTTTTTTTAAAGGAAAATGTATGACATTTTTAGTGCAGTTTAGTTGACCGATGATAAAACTGGTAAAAAAATGGTAATGAGTACTTTTGCTAAAATTAGCTGGATTCCTGGATCTCCCCCCCCCAAATTTAATTAATTCTTCCTTAGCCCATGGCCTACCCTTAAAAAGAATGTCACTGAGAACCTTCAGAGATATTGTGTGAACATATAGCTATGATGCAGGCGAGGTAACTGTAAGATATTCCTGGATCCTCCCCAAAATTGAATCACTTCTTCCGTAGCCCATTGCTCACCCTTCCACACATTTTCATTGAAATTTATTTAGAACTCTTGGAGATATTGTCATGTAGACATATAGCTACGATGCAGGGGAGGTAACTTTACATGGATCCACCCAAAAATGTAATCGCTTTTTCTGTAGCCCAGTGCCTACCCTTCTACAAAATTTCATTGAAATTTATTGAGAACTTTTAGAGATGTCGTGTGGACAGACACACGAGTGAATACATATACCTCTTCCAACTTTGTTGGCAAATGTAAATAACAAATTGGGATCTCTAAACCTTTGAAGTTTTATTTAAATAACTTAATGATTCTAATTTGTGTGTTTTAACATTTACATTTTCATGTATAATTTAAAAAAAGGTCTGTTAGTTTTGTATCAAATGTTTAGTGTCAAAAGCCTTAGTAGATACTTGAAATTTTGCACACACACACACTCCTCTCAATGAGTAGGGAAAATATTTGTTTTTGCTTTTTGAAAATTCCCTGCCTTTAGAGGGTTTTTCAATATGCAATGTAAGTTTAGGCTAAATTGGTCACTAGTTTGTGCCCAACAAAAGGCGAGGGAAGTAACTTATTCATTGATCATCCCTTTTTCCAACTTTTTAATTGATCACCCCCAACACGGCATATATGGGTGGCGGTGATTCATAATTTCCCTTGGAATGCTAGTTTCTTTTCCAGTTTAACTGAAAAAATATAAATTGTGAATTTAATTGCTCTTAGCAAGGAAACATAGAGTATCATGGTCAGCATTTAAATAAAAACTAAATTTAATCCTTGACTTTAGGTGCTTGGAATATCCAAATTAAGAATTTCAATTACCTATGCCTCCAAAAAGAAGAAAATCTGCTGCTCAAGTTTTATTGAAATTACATCAGCTTTTATTTCAAAATATCAGCAGGCTACTTATGTGTAGACTCATATGGTTTTACAATTTGGATTTATTCCTGTAATATTTTTACTATATTATTTGCATTCATTATTAAGTATTAGTTAATTCATGTGAAAAAAATCACATATATACAGGTTTACCTGTTATCTGAAAGTACAGCATTCCTATAAAAGCCTTTCGTAAGCCGAAATGTCATAAAGTGAAGAAGCAATTACCATTAATTTATATGGGAAACTTTTTTGAGCCTTCCCAGACCCCCAAAATGGATGAATCATTGGAGGTTGTGGTGGTGAGAGGTACAGGACACTGGGGTGTAGAAGAAAGAGTGTGCGCTGCCTCTATAATAGCTTGCTGCAAAACAAAAGCTGAACACTACTTTCACTTTTTTTCAAAAAAGCAAAAAGTTGCATAAAGCGTACTTTTGGAAACTGGTTACTACCTGTATTTGAGTTCTATTAGATGAGTTTGTTTTTTTTAAAGAAAAGAAACTAAAAAAAAATTGTAACAGTGGAACAGTCCATTGTTTCAACTGGTGTGTAGGAGATAATTTTATCAGCAACTTTGTTACCTTCAAGTGGAAGAGTCCATGTTTACAGACAGAGAACCAAGAAACTCACACTGTTCATATAAGTATCCCTAATTAAAATAACAATACCAGACAACCAATACAATCTCAGGTTTTTTATACGATGTAGACATTAATCTCTTATAACGTTAACTACTTTCTCAAAAGATATTCTTTATAGCATATGTCTATTGCTCAGCTCCTTATATAATTATAAGATGAGAAAAAATATACTTTGAATTTTGTGTTATGTTAAATTTGGTTTTGATATTATTTTCTGCATACCTATACTATGCGACTCTGAAGACGTTTTGAGAATCTTTTGCTTTCTTCCTGTAAATAAATTTTACAAGGAAACGTGTCCAAATCTACATCCTGTAGACAAGACTTTACCTAATTTTAAGCATAATTTGATGTCTGTGTAATAAAGCGTTCAATTTATATAAGTATCAGTTCAGTTGCTTAATGATCTCACTTTGAATTGTTGAAAATGTTTACTGTTTCTAACATAAAAACAATGTAAAGAAAAACAAAAAAAACTATGAAACTCATTACCTTACTTTCTATTTTTGTTAAAGTGAGATTTAACACTGGTTAGGAATTGTAATTGTTTACTTAATTTAACCACCATTTTAAATGACAATTTTTAATTTGAGATAGTTTTGTTAGGGTACAATTAATAAATTATCATTGACTAATTCAGTATTGTTTTTTCTTTTGATTATGTATGATTGCTTATAGTTTAGATATATTAAACTATTTTAAACTTTAATAAAGCAAAAATGTGTGTACTATTATTTTGGCATCAATTAAATTATTTTATTTAATGTTAATAACTGAAAATAAAAAAAAATACTTGTACTCATGTTAGAGCTTGCAATTTATTTATTTCAATTTTGTTACAATAGTTTGAAACTCTTTTCTACCCCTTTTATTATAGAGACTGTATGAAGATGTTACAACAAAGAGATTGGAGTAAGGACAAGCACAGGCATCATTTTGAAAGTGGTGTTCGAATGGGGGTTGGGTCATTTAATTTGGTAGGTACTTGATTTTTTGTCTCTATTTATTGCATCTGTGGTGATGATCATCATCTCAATCTTGGTCTTGTCTGTATATGTCCAATTCTTGATGAATTTATGATTAATCTGAGTGAAAATTTGACTGCCAAACAAAATTTAGAAGATTTTTCTTTAATCCCTTACATAACTTAAACACTCGGGAGTGTTTTTACAAAGCTACATATATTTACAACTTTTAGATAAAATGTATTTCTTTAAGGTGAATTATTGTTAAGTAATCAGTAAAAATGTAACTTTCTGTTTTCTAATCTCATGCTTACCCAATGTGTTTTCACCTAAAGCTTTCTTCTTAAGATATTGGTAAAGTTTCTATGTTACCCTGTATTGATATTTATTGTATTATTTAACAATTATCACAGAGTTTATAATTTGAAATCCAATACTATAGTATATTCTTATTACATGATTATGAAAACTGCATATGATGTCTTTTTTTTTTTAATTAGTTAGTTCTCTTTATTTAAATAACCCATTTCTTAAACAGGATATTTGTATTTAAAAGTTTCCTAATTGAGTATCTTTTATTTCAGATGATATCTTTATTGCCTGGAAAAATTTTGCGACTTCTAGAATTTGTAGGATTTACTGGGAACAAGGTTTGTGAATTTTCTAAAATTGTTTCAATAAATTGGAAAATATATTTACATTACATGAGTAAGTTCTTGCATTTATATTTGGGATATATTCATTAGATAATTTATAATGACATATTACAGACATGACAATAGTTTGGATGGAATTATAATTATTAAATTACAAATGTAATTGTCTTTGTTATTGAAAAGTTCTAATTCAATAGTCAAGTTATGCATTTGAATGATATTATAATTTTTTGAAGATAGTTGGAAAGAATATGAGCTTAAGAATGTTCATGTCACTTGTGTAATTTTTATAACATATTATGTGTAAAATTCTGTGCCTGGTTAAATAAATATAAGATGTTTTCCTTGTTCCACAAGTTATTCAAACTAGTATCCTCATCCTTGCTAATGAGGATAACTGTTCAGAAAACTCCTGGAATAATGATAATTGCTCATATCAGAATTCCAGACAGTATTTAAAGTGTTTTCTTATCAATTGTCATTCGAAAAGTTAATGATGTGAATTGAAACTTTCAAATTTTATTTTAAGACAATTAGCAAAAAGTGGAATTTGGCAAAAAAATCAAATGTTAGATAGAATTTTTACAGTTTATAGTAACCAGCATTTAACTCGATAATAAAGTATTTTCTAATTTGATGTTGAGATTATATATTCAGCTGTTAATTGCATATTCTTTTTAAATAAGTGTTTTATATATTAAGTAGAAAGTACATTTTAATTTTAAAATGATGATAATTTAACAAATTAATGCTTTAACTGTTCAGAATTAGGTATAATTAAATTGAAGAAAATTGTTTAATGTAAATTAGACAGAATTGCATGTGACCAGATAATGTATCTGAAATCTAACATTTTCTTTCATGGAACCATGGTCAGTATTTCATTAATTGTTTTAATATTTATTTTAAAGACTCTTGAACTTATTTAAACTTGAATGTTGTTTGAAAAATATAGCATTCCATTCCATAAGTATTTGTTGTTTTTTTCCATTGATTTGATTTGAATTTTGAATTTTAAGGATGGAACAGAAGGAAAGTAATACAGTTTGTGTTTATATTCTTTCTAGTTAATACCCGTGAAAACATTCAGATATTTGCATTTCTATGAAACGATTTTTTAGGGGAAAAAAAAAATGAATTTGTTCCAGTTGAAGAGTCCATGGTGGGTAGGAGGTATTTTTATCAGCAAAATGTTTACCCCTGAGTGGAAGAGCCCAGTGTTACAGACGGAAAAACAAAAAGGTCACACTGTTCATTATATAAGTATATTAACTTGGCATGAGTTGGTATCAGACCATCTATACTAGGAGATCTGATGAGGATTGAACCCACTAACAATGGCCAGCAAGATTAGCTTGCTGATCATTGCCATACAGCGTGCAATCCTGATCTTTTTTAAAAAAATTTTTTTAATATTTATTATTATTTATTAATATTATTATTAAGATTTGTATCAGACCATCAATAGTGGGAAATCCAACGAGGATCGAACCCACTAACAACTGCAAGCTAACCTTGCTGGCTGAACATTGGTGCATCCTGAACCATTTTGTTTTTTTTTCATATTATTTATTAACATAGAAGTTTTGTATCATATCATCAATAGTGGGTGATCCATTGAGGATCGAACCCACTAACTGCCAGCAAGGTTAGCTTGCTGAACATTGCTGTATGACGTGTGTCCTGAAACTTTTTTTATTTTATATATCAGACCATCAATAGTGGGAGATCCAATGAGGATCGAACCCACTAATCATGGCCAGCAAATTTAGCTTGCTGATCAATGTGTGTCTGATCCATTTTTTTTCTTTTTTCTTTTTTTTCTTTTTTTCTTTCATATAAGATCTACTCATTAATACCAGTGGGAAAAAAAATTCACGGATATATTTGGATAGAGATGATTTTTTTTTGGGGGGGGGGTTAGAAAAACGAATTTGTTTACCGGGAAGGGTGCATAGTTTGAAATCGTGGGTAGGAAGTATTTTTTTTATCAAAATTTTAACCCACCCCCCTCCTGTGGACAGTGTTACAGACAGCGAATCAATAAAATCACACTGTTTATTATTAGAGTAGATTTATATGATTGAAAACCTACAAAAAAAGATATAAATCCTTAAACTAAATCCCCTAATTAAAAACTATTATTGATTCTGAAGACTTGGTAATTTATTCAGTCCCAAATCCTCTTCTTTGTTGCTTTTAAGCAGATGTGACACATGGGACTTGCAGACTCTCACAACTGCAGGGGGGGCTGGATCTCTGGTGGATGCAATATATCTGAGCAACCCTGAATAATCTTTTTAAAAGTCTAAAAAATAATCTTTAAAAAATTGTTGGGGGCAGTCGGACCTGGCGCCGCCACTGTTTAAAGCCTAACATTTTGGCTGGTGTTCTCTCATGTGAATGTCATGTCTGATAAATGTTTATGCAGCTTTTGACTATAGTCAATAGTAATCCTAAAGAAATATTTGCACAATAATACTGATTTGACCTTTGTGCATGTTTGAAAGGTTTCAAACTTGTTATTTGTGTTCCTGTTTATTTGTTCTGTATATTTCCTTTTAAATTTATATCAGTTTAACATGCTGGACTGCAAATACTTTTACAGGCCAGATTTTCCTTCTGTATGTTGCAAATCCAAGTGAAGTAATCTTTTTCAGGTGAATTTTATGTCCAGTTCTCAACTGTCAGATCCTGTAAATGAGGACGAGTTCTTTAGAAGGCAGAAAGAACAGATGCAGGTCAGATGTAATTGCACAACTGACCATTGTCATTCATAGAAAAAAAAGAATTAGTTTCCCATCCTTATGCCTAACTCTTTAATTTCATATTGAAGTGCATAATGACCCAAGGTATTTCAAAGCTTTCATCTGACCTTTTATGCTCATCATTGCTATATTCACAATCCTATTTTTACTCCTCTGCTCATTACCTCCTGACATGGTGTAAATAATTTACCCAATTGGGTGTAGATTTGACTTGATGGTAAATCATCTGATGGTCACAAGAGAATTTACTGATCAAAACATTGTGAAAACATGAGTGAGCTTATAAGTCTGATGGAATCTTCCAAATGCTAATATATCTCTTTTTTCAAATACAAACCCAACAGCCCAAGCACTTTGATTTGCACCAACTCTTTTGTTTATTCTGTAGAAAAGTGAGATATTTCTCAAATATGGATTTTGCTGTAGATTTAAAACAAATCACTTAGTTATCAAATGACATAGTATTCATTAAATAGCAGGTTAAACTAAGTATTTTACATTCTTAAACTTCTGCTGCTTACACAATTCCTTTTTTAAACACATAATTATTAAATGAAGCATTTCTCTTGACTGTATAATTAACTCCAACTACCTTTTATGGTTGAACAAATCTTCATGTATTTATGGGGTTGTAGAATATTAACATTCAATTTTAAGAGATATTTATTCTGTCTGGATTTTTCAAGTACAAGACAGATGGTTTGGAGAAAGAATACTTGACTTTCAATTAACTTTTTTTTTAGTTTTCTGTAATGAGTCTTGATAATTTTTCATGTGGTATCCATTTAACTGCCAGTTCATCATTCTCTCACAAAAGCTGACATACAAGAGCAAAAGTATCAGGTGAAACTTTGAGAAAGAAAACTTTTCAATTAATACAACAGATAAACTCTTGTTGAGTTTATTTTTTTACATAGTTGTATAATAACTATGAATATCCAATTATGTTAGCAATGTTCTGTAACATAATTTTGGTTAAAACTTATGAGTGGCAGCACATGATAAACAAACCATTTTTAAAAAGTTGATAGTTCAGTTTTTCAGTTTGAACACTCTGCATTATGATTCATAGAGTGGTCAAGCTTCACAATAAGAAAACTGAGCATTGTATCTCTAAAAATAACAAAAATATTAACTTTTTAAAATGGCACGTTGGGCACTTATCATGTGCCACTACTCATATATTTCAATCTATTTGATGTAATTATTGTTTAGTTGCATCATAATACAAATACTGATATTTCACTTAATGAAACCCTCTTGAAATTGTTCATACTTCTAATTGTTCTTATAGACTTTTGTCATTTTTCTTTAAATTTAAACAAAAATCTGTTGCCTGTGATACACAATAATTTTTCATGATTTTTTTCAATGACTTCATCAAAATTCTTTACTATGATTAAGTAGCTTATATTAAATCCTGATAATATTCTGAAATAAGTAAATGCTTTTTTATAAAACAATGTAATTTTTAATTAGTATAAATAAATCTTTTTAACTTTTTATATTTATAATAACTAACCACTTAGCCTTAGAAGACCAATTCCCAGTGCAGATGGGAACCTAATTTTTGAAACCTACTAATGATTTGCAGTATTTACAGTACATTTTCTAAGCCCATGTCATTGGCTTTCTGTGTACATATTTTCTAAGCCCATGTCATTGGCTTTCTGTGTACATATTTAAATTTAGAAATATATCCTTAAATTTAAAAAAGCTAACCTTTATCAAGCTGATGTATTTATATTTTGCACAACAGCAGTGCAAAAAAACTAATTTGTTCAAATAGTTCTTCAGAGGATTGAACTCCTTGGTTGTGCTGTTAACACTTCCTCAGGTGTTCAATCGTCCAAAGAACTATTTGAATGTTAATGACCTTCTCAAAAAAAATAACTAATTTGTTATTTCTCACTATGGGCCATTATCTTTTATCTATTTTTATTGGATATGTTACCATTAAAGTTTTATAATTGTTATTCCAAATATGTGTCCTTAAAGACACTTTGGTAAATCTTTAAACTCTAGAACTGGCATTACACAATAGTCTTTTCCTGTTCATCTGCTTTGGTATATTTCAGTTACACACACACACACACAGACACAGACATGCACACACACACTACTGGAACTTTTCACAAATCAAATGTAATGTTTGTATTTACTTGCTGTTTTATATTTTATTTTACAAATAAATCCTCATCATTTTAAATAATACTAAACCCAGTAATCACCCTTTGAGAGAAAATTAGTGCAATCTAATGTGACAAGAATGAACTCGGATTTTTTTTTTTACAAATTTTCAAATAAGGGAGACTACTCTATAATTAGCATTCAATAGTTATCTCCCTTTAAAAATCAATCATTAAAATATAGATAGGGGTGAGAGCAAACACACCCCACACTACTATTACTTATCATTTTTTGCATTCTTTAAGTTAGCACATTTTAGGGGTACCTTAATTCAATACCACTGGCTACAATGCATTGTTTCGACTACTGAGAGGTCACAAACAGATAAACAAAAACAAACCTTTAGTATTATAGAGATAAGTTTTTCAGTACAATCTGTGTAAAATTGTACTTCTGCATAATCACAATTTTTTTCACCCCCTTCCACAAGAAAAAAGAAAAATTGTCATTTTCCTTCAATAATAATTCTTTTATGCTTGAAACTCGCCTTTTATTTTGAATTCATGCTTAATTTTTACTCTTTGGTTTGTCTTATATTTTGATTGATTTTGTTTTTAAGGAGCATTGCATTTTTCTTTTATGTTTACATTTTGATTGAATTTTCCTGGTCATCTGCTTTCGTATATTTCAGTTATCTTTCAGAATTGGAAGCGAAAAAAAATAGGAAAGCCCAAAGTTATTCAGTTAAAGCTAACAGCAAAATATTCATGTTAAGGGAATTTCTGCCAAATCAATGTTGCACATTCCACAATTATTTTGAACACAATTGATATTTTAAATTTAAACATACATTATGGTCATTCACAAGTGAAAATTAAATAACCAAATAACATTATTTTCAAACAGTTTCATTTTGTGAGCAATATTATAGCTGAAGTGGGCTTTCCTATACATTCTGTGTTGAAAATGCACTAAAATTGCAGATATATTGTAGTTTATCATTAACATTCACAAAGGTCATGAAATTTGTTGCAATAATATTTTGTGTGAGAAAGAAAATGATGCTTACTCGTAACTAATGTAAGAAGAAAAGAAATTGTATGTTTATTTTATTTAATAATACTCCTTTGCTATCTACACAAATGTAAGGGAAATAACTCTTTTTGTGTGTATTGTTAGTACTGTGGTGCAACTATTGAGTGGGGATAATTGAGCATGGGTCAAATTGAGTGTTAGACAATTGGGCGGAGGACAATTGCTGGATCTATATTACACCTGTCATTGGTGTTTTAAATCACACAATGATAATATTGAAAATAAGAAATGTAAAAAATAGTGTTTTATTTATATGTATGCTCTGTATAATTTATTTACTTTTGATATTTGTACGAGTTAAATGAAATGTTTTTGGTTTGCTTGCCTGTTGCATTAGGACTGGTGTCGCTAATATTCATCAGGAGGAAGAGCAAGGATTAAGTGGATTTGTATATTAGTGACATTTTTTTTTTATTTTCGACATTATCATTGTGTGCTTGAAACATCAATGACAGAAGGTATAATATAGATAGAAATGTTTTTTAAAGAACTTTCCATTCCAAATTTCAGAGAAGAATAATTTTTTTTCATATGAATTCTATCCCACCTTTTGTCCCCTGCTCAATTGTCTCCATACTCAAGTCTGCCAACCATTAGTACATACTTATCAATTATGCAAATTGATGCTGTACAAATTTACAATGTTGTCAACCATTGGCGGTGCCAAGCCCGGGCCTTGCCTGGGCTCACAAAATTTATTATTAATGTGACATTATTACTTATATAAAAACTTTTCCCATTCTCATAGTTTTCTGACCAAACCTTGCCCGGGCCGGTGCAAAACACTGGCGCCACCACTGTTGTCAACAGATCTAAAAGCGGGGAAATCATGTTGAAAATAGTAACTTAGAAATAAACAAATGTAAAAATAAACTAATTGTAATTATCAAAGAATTAAAACAAAATCAACTACTAGCAAAATTTATCAACAGTAATACTGTAAACCCTCTTATTAACAGTCTAATAGGGGGGAGCAGATGTCCGTTAAGGCTGATGGTCCGGTATAACCAAACTATGTATAAACATATTAAAAAATAGCCATACATGACACGGTACATAGATATAATTAACATTGAAGAGCATATAAAATAATTATAATGGAAATAAGACAAATTTTATTCACCTTATCTGGTGGATGATGAATTCTTTGTGCCGTGATTGTATAGTGCGGACATAGAATAGTTTGTAACGATGTGGATTAAATTCATTAGGTTTAATTACTGACTCCATTAGTATTAGCTAAAACTTAACTCCACCACGTTAACATTTAATACTAAGTTAAATTCTTATTTTCGATAGAAACATAACGATATAAGTAATAGTAAGTAGTAATAATATTTACTATATGTTCATATAAGCTAGGAATGTTGTCGCTGTATAACTTTATGTGGGTGGAAAAGAAGACATGTATGTCCTTTCTTTCCCTGCAAGTTTGATGGCACAATAATCGTAAATAAGTGAATGCATAATAGAGACAATATTCGCTGACAAAATGTTTGCAATGAACAGATTTTGTACGGTATTTCCGAAATCCTGTGATAAGAGGTCTGTTAATAAGAGGCTTTACAGTAATAACTTTTTATTAACATGAAAAATCTTCAGTTTAAATAGTTTGCTCATTATTTATTGGGTATGAACAAAAATTTTCAACGTGAAATCAACACTTTAGAAATTTTTTAAATCTGGCAAAAATCAGCATATTATTTGATTTTAATAAAATTTTCAATATTTATTTATTAAAGGACAAATTCTTTTTTTAAAGAATTTTCCATTCCAAATTGCGGAGAAGAAAAAAAATTTTTTTCATATGATTCTTACCCCATCTTTTATTAATTTGATGATCTATTTTATTTATACATTGGTACTTTCAATTGATTTTTAGACATTTTACAGATAAATCCCTTGAGATATTAATTATGTTTACCTTTATTAGAAAAATATTCCGGAACTACTCGAATGGAACTCTTTGGGATTTAAAAAATAGGAAAATCAAATAAAATATTTTTCCTCTAGGCAACTTTTTAGTTTTATTCGATTTATTATTATTTAGACTTTTGATCTGGGGAAAAAAAATTATTTTCACTCAATATATTTCTAAAAAAGAGTTTTCATTATTTTTATCAATTATTTTGATTAATCCAATATTTTTTAAATGTATATTTTTTTATGCTTTCTATATCTTGCTTCGACTGAAATTTATTTTAAAATATTATTAAAAAGATTATTTTTATTTAAAAAAATTTTTTCACTCTCATCGAAATGGCATCATTATTGATTTATGCTGAATATAGGAAACATTGACTTTAAACAGTTAAAATCTGTTATAATTAATGAAAATATGTTTTTCTATTTGTTCAGACAAAAATTTTGGCTGATTTATTTCTAGAAAAACCTTTTAAAAAATTGAACGATTTTAAAAATTTTAATTATGTTTTTAAAATCAGGTGTCGATTTTCAGATGAAAATCTTTGTTCATACCTATTATTTATTAATAAACATGAAGTTATTTGGCATGTTATAAATGGCATGTAACGTTTTGTTGTTTTAATGTTATTGCTAGCAAATAAGTTAATAAGACTTGATGAATTAAATCTTATTATATTATTTTATCTTTTTTTTTCCATTTTTTTTCACCCATCTGTTATCATTTACTACATGCAGTCTGAAGGGTTGTCTGAACTCGAGAAAGGAAGTAAACTCCAAAGCAGTTTGAGAGGACCACTTTGCTCGATTATACTTGTAGCATATCACACGGTTGTAAGTTTTGTCTTAGGTAAGTGTTGTCTCATAATTTCTTTCTTTAACTTTTTTACATATGAAAATAATTCTTTGGCATTATGTTTGCTTGAATTATTTGCATGTAAAAAGATTTTATTGGTTTTTAACATCACTTAATTGGAAAAAATGATGTGATTATATTTTCATATAAAGTTTGACAAGAAGTAAAATATTATTTCATTCAATAACCCATCCTTCAAACGTTCTAAAAATGAAATGAATTTAATTAAAAACTATTTGCATTGATAATATAATTGGTATGTTTAATTTTTTGTCAAAACTTTTGGTCAATCCTAACAGCAGATTATTTTTCCTATGTAAAATTCATTTTTTTTTTATTTAGATAACAAATTTATTATATACTAATTTACTCGGACAAGTGTCCTCATCTTGGTTGTTATAGTCCAATAAAGTGTTGGTTAAGCATACCTAGTAACCTGCCTGGTAGTCATGAGTTCAATCCCATGGTTGGGTAATGCAAAAAAGATATATACTCTATTTCAGTGGAAAAGGCAGACAAGGAAGAATTAACTGATACAAGGTATCTGTTAGCATGGACAGCGGAATGAGAACAATCTACCCCTGTGGATTGAATACAGGGTTTGAAATTCCCAGATGGTTACCAGACAGACACCTGAAGAAAGCCGTAGGGTACAACAGCCGAAACGTTGTGACTATAACAACCAAGATGAGGACACTAGTCTGAGTAAATCAGTGTATAATAATAATTCCTCATCTCAGAATTTCAGACAAAAAAATATAACAGGTTTGCTTGCGTATAATTCTGGAAGCAAATTCTCCCTCTAAATATTGTAGAGAATTTGAAAAGGTGTTCTTTCTAATTACAAATAATGTAAATGTTTTTCTATATTTTGAAGTAATAATTACTTCTAATCTCTAAAATGATTTTTTTTTAATTTTTTTTTTTTTAATAAACTTTAGGTTTGGGTGATGGGGATGTTGATTTTGCTGCTGAGGTGCTACAACCATGTCTTCAATCTTACCCTAAGGTAAGAGCATCACAATATTTCTCATTTACTTTTCACTTAATTTCTTCAAATTAATGATTAATGATACAGTAGGAATGGAAATATGTGTAAAAAAATTGTGTTTTCTAGCATTAGAATAAGAATTAGGAAAATACTCCTATGTTCTTAGGATTTACATATTTGATCTTATCCAAATTTTCTCCAAGTTAGTTGCTAGTATGAGTAGGAATGATTTACCTAGACAAATATTTTGATTAAGTATTTCATGAAGGATTGGTTAAACCATAAAGGCTACAGTTTTACCTTAAGTGTAAATCCAGCAATTTACTATATTTGCTTATATAATGTGTATTCAGATATACTGTGTATAAGTTGTTTTAAAGACCAAATCTTTAGGCCCAAATTTAGGGTTCAAGTTGTATATAGGTAATAGTTTCATTAGGTTGAAATTTGTGCACAATGAGAAGGGCTTGGAACAACTCAGAAATGATAGAGGCAACTATATACCAATTAGTAATGATAAATTGTGAATTCCTTCAGCAGATAAAGCTCATTAATTTATGTGACAATAACAAGATTTTTGTTAAGCTTCCAATGTTCCAGAGACGTTACTTGTATTTTCTTCAAACTATTTTTCATTCTATTCATACTGTGCTTGGCTAAATACATTGGCAACTATATTATATTTTTTACTGAAGTGACATACATATTTTAGTAGAAATTGGGATGTTGTTCTATTACCCTCAAGAACTGGAGTAGACCTATACACCATGAATTAATGATTGAACTAAGGATTGACTGACATGAGATTGACTTAAATATGACTATATGCAGCATAATCTTTTTGAAATTTAAATGCTATAACATTTTTTAGTTGAAATAGATCAGTACCAATTGATAATTTATTGTTTCTGTTTGTAATAACCTGTTTAAATAATGTTTGCATTGTTAGCAAATTTCAAGATATTTATTGAATCTTTCTTGCCAGAAAGTTTTTGTGGTTGTTTTTTAATGACAGTAGAATTAAGCTTTAAACCCTTTTAATAACTGCATCAAGGAGAGCCTAAAGCACTGCAGCATCCCTGTAAATGAGCTGGAGTCTCATGCTGAGGACAGAGCCAAATAGCACAGTATAACACACATAGCCTGTACATCCTTTGAATGGAGCCAAAGAGAGCAGATCACTAGCACCAGAGAATGCTGTGAGGGTGCACCTCAAGAATTTGACTTGTCAGCCACATTCAGGTCCACCAATGACAGCATAGACATTGGAACGATGGTCAAGCAATAAAACAGCAAAAAAATGAATTAAGTTATCAAAAGTTTAAATGTTAAAATAAATACTTCAAAATGTTAATCTATTTGTAATTTAAAAATGTTTGTGTGTTCCTTAGTCTGGACTTATATGAAGCACTTTTTGTTTCACATTTGCGGCTTTTTATCATTTTACTTGCTTCAAGTTGTCTGTTTTTGTTGTTGTTAATTTTTTTATTAAAAAATAGAGATGTTGATTGTCATAGTAAGAAGAGAATTATACATTGTTATTGTTACAAAAGGAAAAAATTGAATTTGATATTCCTTGTTGAAATTGCTACTAACTCAGGTTTTTTTTTGTAATTTTTCAGGGTGCTCTGTTCTTATTTTTTGCTGGTCGTGTTGAAGTTGTACGAGCAAACATTGATGAGGTATTTACTTTCAATACATCCATTCATCTACATCTCTTTTTATTATAAATGATCTATCACTGCTATTTCAATAAGTATTTTTATAAAAATAAAACAAACATTCTCAGTAAAATGTTGATTATTGCTTAGTATACAGAAACCAATCAGAAAATAAACTGAAATATTTTATTTTCTATTAACTATTTTAGAAAATAACATCTAATATTATTGATAAAAAAATCTACAATTAGATTAGTAATATAATGCAGTTGTACTAAGAGATAAGAACAAAGACTAAAACCTATTTTCACAATACAGGAGTTCCCCGATATAGCGTGGTTCAACATAATGCGGTTCTATGATATAAGGTGGTTGATTGTTGGATCCCAGCATTTTTACCTATACATCCAGAAAACTGCAAATAAAAACAGAATTTCCTCAAAAGACTTACTTAATATGACTAAAATATTAATTTTCTTCAATTCGCAATCAATTAACGTGGTGTTTTACACGTAATCTCTTTGATTATCCACGGTTCAGTTATAACGCGGTTGTCTTTCTTGGACCCCCAACACCTGCGTTATAAAAGCCTAACCACTATTTTTTCACAGAGACTCTACTTATTTTGGATTATAAAACAGAATTTTATAAAATTTCTAGAGACAAATCCAATCCAAATTTCTTTGGGTATAAATTTGACTTTAGGAACGTGAAATAAATAATACTATTCCATTGTTTATAGACCATTTATAGAGAGTGGATCAATGTTAGTAGCCTGAGACAATTATTAGCTGCATTTTGATCTGAACTTTTCACTGTATAATGTTCAAGCTATGCCATTAATGAAGAAGATTAAGAATAAGTGTTGGATTAAGTATATTGACAAGGAAGGAGATTATGTTGAAAAATAGATATTTGTGTAAAATAAAGGCTGTTTTTCATTACTACACTACAGACTTATTGATGTACGTACATATGAAAATTAGGTTATTGTTTTTAAAAAATTTTATCCAGAGGACAAATTCAAAAGATTTTATTATTCATTAAAAAAATTTTAGAGAACATTTTTCCCATGCTTGTATTTAAAGATTGATATAATGTTTTTTTTTTTTAATATATAATCAAAAATTTTTGTATACATGAACCAAATTCATTAGTAATATAACTAAATTATCGAACTGAGAAAAATCATGTATTTCCAAAGAATTATCTAAATATGAAAACATTGTTATCTGACATAGCTGGGATAACCGTTTTTCTTCTGTAGAAAGGCTGAAAATATCCTTCATTTTATTTTTTCATTCTTTATAAGATTTATTTGTAGCTTTCACAAATCAAGCACAGTCATTAATTTTTGAAGCACCAAGTGAGAAATGATCTTCCAACCACCACACTGTAAAAAATCAACCTGTTCATTCTTTGTATTGACAACATTTTGATTGTTATAATTTAAACTAGAAAGGACTCGGTGAGTGCATATCTCTGCCAATGATGTACACTAAATAAAAACTGAATGAAAATAAAATATTAAAGGACAGGGGAGAGAACGCAATTCTCACAATATGTCCAAATATTGATTTACTTCCCTTGAAATTGAAATTTAGTCAAGTGTTTGTTTTTAACCTTTTTTCATGCAGAATAATAAAAAGAATATCTCTCAATTGAAAACAAATTCCTGGATTCACCCCAAAATAGAATCACTTCTTCCATAGCCAATTGCCCACCCTTCCACAAAATTTCATTGTGAACTTATGGAGATATTGTGTGGACAGACTGACAGAGAGACAGACAGAATGACGGACACAATTTAATACATATACCTCTCCAATTTTGTTTGCTATTGGTCATTGGTGTTGTTTTTGGTTTTGTTACAAAAAAGATGGTGGATAGGGAACAAAACTATCAGAATAAAATATAAGGGAGGAGTGAATTTATTGCATATTAAATATTTTCTCACAAAACATGAACCATTCTTAAGACCCAAATACTGTTAATGAGTTATCCATAAATACTTACGTACATGTAAATATTTTAGGCTAGTTTTGATTTGAAATGAGTATGAGGCATGGTCCTATTGCACAAGGTGACAGGACAATGTACCAGTATAAATAATATAATATACATATATACTATTGTGTTTTGTTTGTATACTTAGTAGTGGCTTTTGCCCTATCTTATTTCTTACAGCGTGACAGAAAACAAACAAAATCTGCATCAGTAATTATTAGTGTAGAATTTATTCATATTAATGTTTTACTTATACCTAATCTTTTTCCTCTCAGGCTATAACTCGATTTGAAGAATCTATTGACTCCCAACAAGAATGGTGCCAATTCCATCACCTGTGTTATTGGGAACTTATGTGGTGCCACTGGTAAGTTCTGCCTTCTCATCTCTGATCAGTTTGAGAATTTAAGGATTAATTAATTTGTTCAATTCAAGAATTGAAGCATTTGTATAGATAAATTAATGATCTTTATAATTTAGTATTTAAGTTTGTCTTTTTGTGTTTTGTCATTATACATTACAGTTATAAATGTGTCTCTATATTGCAATTCTATTACCAAATGCAATATTTGTAAATAAGATTGTTTTATTTATAAAAACTCCTAATGTTAAAAAACTACACTAAACCAGTATCTAAAAAATATTTACATTTAACAGATCACTTTAAATGGGTAGCTGGCTATTAGGTTTTTTGTACTAATAGCCACCTTAGAGGTGATAAAATGTGAAAAGAATGATATGAAAATATTTATGTAGTAGTACTGTAGTGTCTAACAAATACAAAAAGTCATCTGGTACCCAGTATGTGAAGCTTTTTTTGACTGCTGAAATTATGTAATGTGCTTTCTGGCACTTCATTTCAAATATTAGAAACCATCAACCAAAACTGTCAACATAGGTTTCTTCAGTTTTTAAGTTGGTCCTGCTAGCTGGCTATGTATGTATCATGCGTACAGACCGCACCAATGAAATTTAAACATTTACTCCTTATTATATCTTCCCCCCTCCACCACCAATAGATCTTTAGTAGGGGTTTCAATTTGCAATGTAAGTTTATGCTAAATTGATCCCTTAGTTTGTGTCCGTTTGTTTTTTGAAAATTCAGACTTTTTTAGGGATCACTGCCCAACAAAAGGAGAGAGAAGTAACTTATTAAATCCCAACAAGGCATGCTGTCACAAGACGTTGGTCACCTGACAGTTTCTATTGAGTGACTAACCAGACCTGTATAAAATAATGGTTTCTTTTATGTGTATCGACCAAATGATTTTGTGTTTTTACAACAGCTAAATTTTAATTTCAATTTTTATATTAAATTTTCCTATATGCAGGTACCAGCAACACGGGCAGTCACCCAGGGCACCAAGTGCTAGGGGGTGTATGTTATGTGCCTGAGACCGTAGGACTTTCCAAATACAAAGGGAAAAAAATGGAACATGAATAAATTAAACAGAATTATTCTAATAGGAATTTTATTCCTATGTATTTAGTTCTCTCACTGTAAATAATAAATAAGATGATACTATACTTTAAAGGGCATCGAAGTTCAGCTTGCACGGGGCACCAGGAACCCTAGGGCCAGCCCTGGTTATATGAATAGTTTGCTTTTGTACTGTTAAGAAACTTTTGATTTGTACAAACCTGTGAACTACTTTATTTGCAGTTACAAGAGTGATTGGCTGATTGCCATGAAATTTGCTGAGAAGCTTTGTCGGGAAAGTCGTTGGAGTAAAGCCACTTACACTTACCAAAAAGCTTCATTCTTAATGATGTGTGAAAACCCAACAGAAGAAACGGAGGTCCACCTTAAATATCTTTTTGGGTTAGTATTAGCACATTTATTGTATTATTTATTATTTTATTGATGATTCATTGATTCATTCTATTTCTCACTCTCTCTAAAGAATGGAACAAAGATTTCTTACAAAAAATAATTTTTATATAATTCTTTGATGAAAATGCATCCATGTCCGGAAAGTATCCGTGTTCAGTGTTTTTATTCTAATGAGAGTTAATCTAATTTTTTAAATTCTATATTTAGTTTTTTTTAACATTTTCAGACTCAAATACGAAAATGTTTACAATTTCCAAAAAAGATAGAATACACATTTTATATAATTTTTCATCTCATTTTAATATTGTTCAAATTCTTCATTGTAGTGAAGTGCCAAAATTAAAACAGAGAATAGCTGGAAAATCAGTGCCAATTGAGAAATTTGCAGTATGTAAAGCCAAAAGATTTTCCACTCAAGGTGGACGATTAACTCTTCCAGGAATGGTAAGAAATTACATTTACTCTTACTGGCTCTCTTATTGTCTACTAGTTATTTCCCATGAAAAAATTCACATATATATTTGAATTACTGTGAGATGATTCTTTTTAGAAAAGAAACTAAATAAATATATATATATATGTGTGTGAAATCAAGGAATGGATAATTTT
>VCCN01005374.1:2253022-2285809 GCA_006491835.1 Architeuthis dux | reverse complement strand
ACATTTAGATGTTAATAACAAGGGGAATAACTACCGATCAAATTTACCTCCTTTTAAACTTTAGCTGAAGTTTTTGATTCCATCTGACATAATAAGTGTAACAAACATGGTTTCCACTACAGAAGAGCTCAGGAGCTGCTAGGGGCAGTTTCCAGTGGTCTATGAAATGTGCTGGGGAATAGTTTTTTATGTTCTTTTTATTAAACGATTTATAAAAATTCTGACAATAATCATTTTAAATTTAAAAAAAGAAGTTTTTAAAAAAAACAATCATATATAATAAGAACAATGTCTATCACACCTATAGTATCAGTAGCAGCCATCAGCCCCTCTCCCTTCCTATCCTCTTATTAAACATTTTTCTTCTCTCTCACTTCCTACACTCTTATTAAACTACCTAACTTTATTTTTTCCTACCATATCTGCCACACTCATAGTATCAGTAGCAACCATCAACTTATGATAACCATCTGCAAAGTGACGGGTCATGGACTATTCATAAACTTGTTGTAATAACATTATATATTAAATAATTTAACTATTTTTTTATAAACGACAGTAAAAGGTTGATCTTGAATTATTTATCAACTGTTCTTTTTCATAAACTGGTTATCATTTCAGTCTTAAAGACCTTTTATTCCTGTCCCCTTTTTTCCCCAAATTGACAAGTTGAAAATATCTCCAGCTTCTATCAATGCTTGCTTTTTTACCATGATAAAAGTGTTTAAAATCACAATGTTTGTTCTTTTTAAAGCTTCTACTTGGTATAATGCCTATTACAATCAGAGCTTCTATTTTCTACCCCTTTCATTTTAAAGTATATGAATGATAAGGAATTCATTTAAAAACTAATTGTGTGGTCAGGGCAGTAGTGGAAATCTGGGGTACATGGGGGTAGGGTGTATAATTACTTTTCAATTTCAGTGTAGGTTATATCCTCTCAAAACGGCCCTGAAATTGGCCATATTATTTTTAAAATTACCTACGATGGCTCACCAGAATCCCCAGCTGTTCAATTCACTCATCCCTGACAGACCACTCTTGGATCCCCGAGCATAAACTTAGATACAGCCTTACTGTATACCTAGTTCCCAAAATCCATTCCCATCATTGGGTCAAGAGCATACTTACCCAGGGCAAACAATTCAAGCAATTTCAAGTCTTGTATAATGTCAGACCCAAGATATTGAAAGTAACCCATCTTATTTACATTCAACATTTAATTATTATTTATAGTATTAAATGACACAAATAATATCTCATTTCATACTTCAGTTCCTTTTTGATATTTTGTGTATAGGTTATTTATGAAAAAATAAAACCTGATTACTTACAGGATTTCATAAGTGCTCAGAAGATTGCAATGGCTTGATAATGATTTTGATTTTCACTGGATGCTCGTTGAAATATGACTCTGTCATACTTGGTTTAAGTTAGGTAAAGTAGTATTAATTAAACACTAATCAGTTAATATGTTTAACTTTACATAATTCTGTGTTATTAGTTTTGTGACAAGAAGTATGTGTGATTAGTTATCGAACTCAATTCACCTGTTGTGATCTTTCTAGTGTCAGCCGAACATTATACTGAATTGGGGAAGAATGTTTCCTGTGAGTTGAGCTTTCAACATTGCATGCAATTATATACAATAAAAACTCACATCCCAACACTTGAGGAGGGGGAATGGAAAAGCATGTCTGCTCTCTACCAACTTCATAATAAAACTGCCCTGATAAACTATATGTGCCCAAATTCTAGCCAAACAATTAACCTTTATCCAATAAGCTTCTATGAGACAATTGTATTCCCATATTTGAGCATGTATGGCTAAGACTAAGGTATTTTTACCTGGCTAAAAAAAGCCCCAAAAACCTCTTCCTTTCTTTCTTTTCTCTCCCTAACAAAAAACTTTCTCTGGTGTCTACCTTATATCAAGAATTAACTCTCTGTTTTCTACCTAGAAAAATCCCTCAGTACTTTTTACAAAAACAATTAATACTTGTAAAATCTTAGGAGCCCTCTTTTTGTTTCTCTGGTTAACGATCTTGTTACCGTTTGATTTGATTATAACATATTCTAACATTTTATATTTTTATCCTGCTGCCATGTATGTCTACTTATTTGTATCATTGTTTGTGATTGCAGTGAAAAGAAAGTAAAGATTGATACTTACCTGATCCCTTATGCTCACGTAGAGCTGGCTCTACTCTACCTTCAGCAACAAAACACAAGCAATGTCAAAAAGTATTTAGAAAAAGCAAAGTAAGTATGTTTTTGATTTGTGTAGAATCTAAGATGTAAGACAATTCCTGTAATTGAGATTTGGATTTGGATTGGAATTGCTCCAGTATTAAATGGCTGGGAAATCCAATCATTTTAATTTACCTGAATGAAATTAATACAGTACATTTTCATTAAAATTTACATTAAAATTTAAATATATATATATATATATGCCTACTGCCACTACTAGCGAGAGACTGTTAGGGGAAGAAAGGGGAAGAAAGTGTACACCCTCACTGCAACAATACAGACCAAAACAAAAGGACAATGTTGAGGAATTGTTTCAAAACCCGACTTGAACAATTAATACCATTCCACTTGACCGAATGAAAGTGTATGCCAGAGGAAAATGGATAGGGTACCAAAAAATAACAGCTGCTTTGGATAGTAGCATTTGGCCCTGATGTAGTGAGCATGCATACACGTTTCACGAAATATATGTATTGGTAATCTGGAATTCTTTTTTTCTTTTTTACTTAAAATATATATATAACAATTCGAACATCTATAATTTAATTATTTTCTGATTAATATTTTACCAATAACTTGAATAAGATTTATTTTTATCTCTATTTATTAGTCATAAATTCAAAGTACACATTTCTATAAAATCTTTTATACATTGATTGTCAAGAGATTAGATAATGTTTTTTGTTGCTTTTTCTATTCACTTCTCCCTGACTTTGATTTTTAGGTAAAATGGTTTTTTTTAATGTTTTTGTTTCTATTGTAACTAATTTAACAGTAAAAACGTTTAGGGAAATTTTCCAATTTTCATGAAAATATCCATGTGAATAATTGTTATTAAAACCGATCACCATGGCCCAGTGGTAGGCTGTGGTTCAATCCACCACTGGGTCATACTAAAGAGTTTTTAAAAAAATGGTACTCAATACCTCTCCACTGAACTCTCAGCTCAAGGACTAGGATTGATCAACCTCTCTCTGTACAGCTAAATCATGTTAGATTCTTGATTCTTGTAAGATCACCGAAGTTAAGCAACATCATGCCTGGTCAGTACCTAGATGGGTGACCATTGGGAAATATCAGGTACCATAAGCCAAATTCTGCTTCAACAGGCCTGGCAAGCCGGAAGTGGGTCTTACTAACAATTACCCATGTTTACCTAACCCCACAACATCTTCGATGAGGGTATAAGCGGAGAACCATGATACAATAATTGTTTTTTATCTTTCGTATTGTTGATCCAATATTTTTCTACTCTATTGCAGGAAAAATTACAAAGGTTACATGTTGGAGTCTCGACTTCATTTCCGCATCCACGCCGTCAAAATGCAGCTGCTAGGACAACAAAACAGTGATAGCGAGAATAGCAGTGCTCCACAGACACCTGGCGCCAGCAACTTTGCGGACATTCCAGATACAATATCACAGGATTCCTCTCATAGTTAATGATCTCCAAACAATTGTTATTTCTTATCTATTATCTCAAATGTTTGTAAATAATTAATGTATAGTTGCTCAGATCCAGTACCTCCCTGCACTTCCTATGGTTTTCATACCTCTCCTTCAAAGCATATACCTTAACTATCCCAGATTTCTATGTGACTACGTAAGAGGTTTAAACATGTTTTTGTTTTTTTTGTTTTAGCTATCTTTGAAATTAATCAAAAACCTCTAAATCTATTTTCTTTCCTTTACATATGCCTTTCGTAATGATAAACAGCTAACTATAATTGAAAATATCACTGATTAGTTTATTAGTTTCTTCTTTTTCATAGACTTTCATTTTGTGTGACTTTGAAAATTAGTTCTGTACTTTTTGTTCCTGATGTCTTGTATCGGCTCTGTTCTGTCGAAAGCAAAGTTTGGAAGATGATTTCCTTTCATTTATTACTTGGATAATACAAATATCTTTTTATTATTATTCTACTTGGAATCACTTTGGTTGATAAAGTGTTAAACTTTTGATCAACCCTGGACCCAACAGATATTTCCTTAAGGTCAAGACTTGTCCAATGCATAAACACTTGTGGAAGATGCAGATCTGTATTTTGGCAACGAGTAGAGTTTCAGCATGGGAATGTGCAGAGGCAATTCTGTTAAAAGAGAGACCAGATGAAGCCAGTAAGATTCAACAAAACTAATGGTTCTCTACATGGACATCTGCTGCCACTTTTCGGGGAAGGGGGGGTTTTACAAATATATATAATGGGGTGGGGACAAAAAGATATACCCGGTTGTCAGGTACAGGACTAGGGAGTGGCTAAGCTGTGACTCATCCTAAGCTGTCACTGTTCATAGTGACCCCTTGATTCCTGGCCTCTATAAGGTTCCAACTTTCAAACCCGCTCACCCTCGGTGAGAAGGACTGATCCAAGGTAGGGGGGAGCAATTGCCCTATTCTCCCAAACACCCCCCCTCCCAGCGGATGCCCATGGTTCTCTATATTTCTGTTCAACTGGCATCAGTAGGCAAAACAGAAATGAATGGATCGAATGACAAGAGGTTTTGTGCTAGTGATTAACTCAAAAGGGTCAATATTTTGATCAAGATATGGAAGAATCCTGGTTATCCTTTCTCCCACTTAGAAATAAGAAGTTTTAGCAACACCCATTGACTTCTGCCTCTCACCTTTTAGTTTACATTGCTACACATATCAGTTTTTATCAATGCAGTCTTTTATTGATAATCAATAGAAATAACTTGTATATCTGAGTATGTATAGGCAGCAACAGCAGATACAGTAAAATAAGGAACATGTCAATAAGTTCTTGATTTTAATGTATTTAAACCTTTTCTCTGCAGGATTGTGATATTGTTCAGCTTTACTTCAATGAGATTTGATTGCATCCAATAGCAATCAATATAGGTGTTCTTTCCTTCAGTGTTTCAAATTCAATATAAATCCGAACTTATTTTTCTCTTATGGAATAAGTTGTTTTAGGGATATATAAACCAGTGAAAATATTTTACAACTTTCAAACTTATTGATGAGTAGTAGATTGTTAAATGAATTTATTTCATTGAATCATTCTTAGCTACAGCCCCATAACACAATTTCTTCTAAATACTGTATATACCTGTGTATAGATCAAGTTTTGAAGACCAAATCTTTAGGCAAAAAATTGGGGCTAAACAAGAGTAATTATTTTGTAAGGTTGAAATTCAAACATAATGAGACTAGGAGCAACCCGGGTTACAAAAATGGAAGATATTTAATGGTTACTGCCAGCAAATAATGAACATATAAAATATATACCAATTATTAATGAAAAGACGTGAAACGCCTTTCATAAATAAGCTCATGAACTTAGAATTGTGTAACATCTCATATAATATATAATATAATATGACCTACCTGCAGTAATTATCCCTCAAAAACCGCAGTCGTCCATACACAAGATTGATTTATACACAGGTATATAAGGTAGATTCCTGTCTCGAGATTTTTATCCTGTTTTACACTTCAGCAGTTTGTATTCATATTCTTTATGCAGATTTCTTAACTGCAAGAAAAGCCATCTGTTGTTGTAACATAAGAATCCTTCTCTGGGAAAATATCTTTTCATTTAAAAGATTTCTCTGATCTCTTAAATTATCATGCTTCTATACCATTGACTGCCACCTAAACCTTTTTTTTATTTATTTATTTTTTTTTTTAAAGAAATTGATAGGAAAAAGATGCTTTTTTTTTTTTTTAGTTTTTTTTTTTTTATCATTGATGTTCCTGGACTCAGCTAATTCTGTTGTCATGGGGCCACATTTATAAAGCATCCAGTGAGGAATCTATTTTTAGACTTATACTTGTCATACTGTTACTCGGATTGTTTAAAAAACGTTCAATTTTAAGGGTTCGCAGCTTACAGGTTGTAGTTTCATATTTTAGGCACTTAGCAAAAATCTGCTGCCTCTAATTTTCATGCATATTTTAATTCTTGATATTTAGAATCCATTGTTTAAACACTAAAGGTGAAATCCGATGAATTTTTGTTAACTAAAGAATGAAGAGTTTCCAGATTTTAAGAGAAAGTTAGTTATTTCAGCTATGCCCACATGTGAAAGTGAGGTTTTTAATCCAGCAAAGAGATGGAATTTCATCTAGCTATGGTTTCAAAGGCTTCACTTTTCCTACTTGATGTTTCATAAAACTAAGAAGTGATTTATTCAAATACACTAAAAGAAACTTATATTTTACTGATATTTTTATCAGGAAAAGCAAATTACTGCTGATATTTGACCAACTATTTAGAATCAGAAAGGAGAGCGTTTGATTAAACCCTTGCTGCCATAACCTCCTCCTGGTCCCCTGGCATTACGTTGCATTTTAAGCTGTGATAAAATCAGTTAAACAGAACAATGGTTCTTAGTCTGCACTGGTTCAATGTGGATCTGATATTAAATGAGTTTTGTTTTCATTGTTATAGACTGGCTTTTTCTTGTTGATACTACTTCACCTCGCCTATTGTATATTATTTCTGTTGTTATACATGAAAGTGTGTATGTGTGCATGTGTATGTGTGATGCCTCAAGAAAATCACACAACTAATCTGTCCACAGATTATTTTATTAACATTCTTTTAATTTCACTTCATTTGCTTTGAATAGTAAAAATTATTGACTTGGATATTTCTGTCTGAGGTACATATATTCTGACATGATTCTCAAATAAAATTATGGTTAATGACATGAGAATAAAGATCATAATATTTATTGCCTGTCAGTGTTTATCAAATAACATATTTAGTTTTGGGCATTTATTTATTCACAAGAGTCAATCCATCTTCTAGACCACTATCAGGTCATCAGATCTCTAACATAACTTAATGCACTTTTCTGTTTCAAAACATACAAAAGCCTAAAATAATCTGTTCCAGAGATTTGTATATCTTATCAAATTGAAATTACTATTTGAAACATTGTTTTTACTTTGATCCTCTGATTATTACCATATCATCACAGAATATAAACAACTGATACAAAACCAGCTGGTATCCCAAATATGTTGTGAACTTGGTTAGTGAGATTTTTTCAAGATAGGTCACAAAAAATCAAACTGAATTATAACTGTCAGCCAAAATCATCAGTAAAACTAAAATCAGTCAGAAAATTCATATTTCATTTTCACTAGCATTTCCCTTTTCAAATTAATTAACCTGATACCAAAAAATTAGATTCTAATGCCAAATATCAGGTTAAAGAGACACGTTTTTTTAATTTCCCCAGGTTGAATTTATTTAATAAAGATCAAAATAAGCCAGATATGTGGGTGGAACAATTGCATTAACATGTCTTAATTTCACAATATCTATTTTAACTTTCACTCAAAAAAAAATGATATGCTCAAATATGCTTGTTTATATTCACAGAATCCTTACATTAACTTTTGCAACAAAAAATTCTTGTTCAAATGCTGCATCCAATATTATAATTACTGTGAAGATGTTTATCTGCTGAGAAACAGAATAGTAATAGCATTTTGGGAAGACTCTTTAGTAATTTCTTCTTTAATGATATTGGTTAAATGCAATACTTTTATTGAATTCTCTTCCTATCTTGTAGCTATGTCATCATTTATAATGGAATATGTGCATGCAGCTAAATGAGTTTATTCATTGTTTAAATCCAATCACAGAAACTTAACAGCTAATTATAATCAGTTTATTAAAATTCTGATCCACTTTCTTACTATGTAATCCTTGAGCATTTCTATCTTTAAAAAAATGAATAGTCATGTTTAATATTCTTTATCCCTTTGTTTAATCTGCCTAAAAGCATTGCTAATTATTGATAACTCATTTGTTATTAGCTTATTATTTTAATTTTGTCTCTCTCTCTCTCTCTCTCTTTCCCTGTTTCTTCATAGTAAACAATGCACTAACAAATAAATAAGATTTTATGATTATTAATTTATTTTTGTCCCACAGAAATCAAATATTACTACCATCTCTTATACACACTTACAATTCACAAATAATGTTTTGAAGAATTTTGGCTTCATCCTTAATTCTTCCAATCAAAATGTCAGTTTTGGTCACATTTTACTTCAAATTGAAAGTGTTATATCAAAATTATTTTTCAAAATTCTTAACCTACAAGTCACTAGTTTCTAAAAACTAGTTTCATTTGGATGGGAAATCATATTTCTATTTTCACCATTTCTTTTTAATAGAGAAAAGAGATAGTTTGGTTTTAAAGCTATTATTGTTAATAGTTATTGAAAAAAACCCAACAAAAACTGGTATTTTGTCTACCATATTTCACTCAGCCAAATAAAAATAATTTTAACACAAGTAATAATCCAGGCATGTTTTTCTCTGGTCATTGGATGAAAAGAATCAAACAGCTACATTTTTTTTATACCAAATAAAAATGGTCCCAGACAAAGATACATTCTTAAAAGTAACTAGAAAAGGCTCAATTCATTAATATCTTGGTGTTAAAAAAGTTTAAATTTGAGTATGTGAGTAAATATTTTGTACTGTATTTCAGAAAAATAACATTTTCCAGAAGTTTATAAATATTTACATATCTATTAACAAAGATGATATGAAATCAAATAATGGATAATTGTAAATTACGAACGTGTGAGTAGAGGGGTCGGCAAAGTGTACAGTAAAAAAACTCCTGCTTCCCATGAAAGCATCATTAGCTCAGTAGGAAGAGCAGTCTGCATATAAGGTTGCTTCCAAGGTGGATGCGGGTTCAATCCCTGCACTGCGCTTGTTTCTTTATTTACATTTACGATTTAGGACGCTCTTTTAGCAGTTGTTCACACCAGCGACGAACAAATATAGGTTCTCAACTAATTAATGTCTTTACAATTATCAAAAGTGATATATAAAAAATTTTTTTTAAATTATGTAAATTCCTTCTAAGAAAATAATTTACAATAGTTCCATTGAAATAAAATAAAAAATATGATTTTCTACAAAGTTTAGAATTATTTTGGTAACTTAGTAATATCCAGAATTTTACTTGGGGAGGTAGTTATGAAGACAAGTCTTGAGATTATATTGTATCAGTTATTCTTATCATTCGATTAGAAATAAACATAAAACAGTGACTTGAGATTGGCATCTTCTGAATTAAATTATTTTTTTTTTTACAAAGTTACTCATATAATACCAAATTCTACAACAAAAAAGTTTTCTATTGAAATTATCTGAATGTGAAAATGTTCAGTTCTAGTATTTCTATAGTTTACCTCTGCCAACAAAGTCGGAAGAGGTATATGAGTGTCCATACAACAAACCATTTTTAAAAGTTATTTTCATTATTTTTAGAGCTACAATGCTCAGTCTTTTATTTTTTTATTTTGAACAAGTGCATTATGATTCATAGAGTCCAAACTTCAAAAGAAAAAGAAAACTGAGCATTGTAGCTCTAAAAATAACGAAAATGTCAACTTTTTAAAAATGGTTCGTTGGGCACTTATCATGGGCAGCAACTCATGTTTTCACTCATGTCTGTCCACACAATATCCTCAAATTCTCAATGAAATTTTCTGGAACAGTGGGCCGTAGGATGAGGAAAAATTGGTTAAATTCATGGGGCGGATCCAGGAATTTTTTTTTTTCGATGGAGAGATATTTTTTCATACATTTATATATTCACTCATGTTTGTCCACACAATATCTCCCAAATTTCTCAATGAATTTCAATGACATTTTGCAGTAGGGTGGGCAATGGGCTAAGGAAGAATCAATTAAATTTTGGGGTGGATCCAGGAAATTTGTTTCGATTGAGAGATTTTTTTTCATATTAAGACAATAGTCCAAAAATTGAAAATCGAAACTTAGTTACCTCCCCTAAACTATATGAACTGATTTTCATTGTTTTTAGTTAGTGTATGGCGTTGGCAGAGGTATGCGCTCTCTGAGTGCTTTCTAGTTTAAGATTGAGTTCTACTTTAAATTCAGTTGCATATTCCACACAACACCTACTCCCTCCTCTTCACAGAAATGTTACCATCCTTAGTTGCAAGCCTCTTTCTAAAAACATGAACATTTTGCTTAATATACAAATTTGTAAGTGAAAACCTGTGAACATTGTGAAATAGTTTTTTAAAGATTTTCTCAATTGATTAATTTCACAGAATCCTTCAAATTAAAATGCTATATAAAATGTTTCCGTTCCATTTTTCAAGCTTTGGCCCCGAGTTTAAGTATCCAGTCACTATTTTTCTTTTTTTTTTTCTTAAAAAATGATTTTAGATAACGTCAAAGTTATGGAATCCAAAAATAATTCTGTTACTAAAAGAAAGATTTCATCCGAGCAATAACAAGTTTTGCTCATTAACTGGTTCATTAATTGAAAAAATAGATAAAACGAAAGTTTTTGGTTCAAAATATTAAGCAAGCATTACATCCAGTCCTTGTGAATGAAATATCAACAAACAATAAAATTAAGTTTTGCAACTTTAACAAATCTTTAGAGTTTTATCACATATTTCTTTATTCCCAGTTTTATTTTCATTTCAGAATACATTCTTTAAATATCATGTACACTTTTGTGTAAATAACTTCGTGAATAAACTTTTTGAACTGTTCAAAGGGTTCTTGCATTTTTTTTTTTTGTTAACTGTTCCTATAAATAAACTGATAAGGCTTGGAAGAAATTTGAGAAGCCTTCAGCAATGAAACACAGAGGAAGGTATAGTGTGGTTTATAAAACAGTTCAAGAGTATTATTGTAATAGACAAGATGTATGCATTATGAATAATATTATTTTAAGCAAGAAACATTTAAAAGGAATAGTAAAGTTTAGCCATTACTATTTAAACAGGAGAAAAAAAAAAATTTTATTCATACTCTATATGTAACTTTGCAGACTTTTAAATTCAAAGTTGAATTTGTAAGATATTTGGGAATTTAAAAAAAAATTAGATTGCAGTTCTCTAACAAGGTTATACAATTTTAAGGACAAGTTTCAGTTTGTCACAGAAAAAGTTTATCTTATAAATTATTTGTATTAACCATATCACGTTGAATACACCGGTTTTTGTATGACTGTTGTTAAGCAACATTGACCCTCAGATGGGTGACCGCTTTAGAATACCAGGTGCCATAAGCAAGCAAGGGTGAAGTGAGTGACGCCACTTTGGGTGCTTGTTACCTCTTAAGTCTATTTCACATATAGCAAGCTGAACCAAGACAAACTTGTGATGTAGCCAGGGCAGGGATGGCTACTTTTATTAGCCTACACCACTAGCCTAATCTTATGGAGATTTTTTTTTTGTTGCTTACAACAATGAGTTTCAAAACTTCATTTGCAGTACTAAAATGAAATTAATTTCAGTGATTATGTCAGAATCAGTGTTTCATAGATGTAACTGAAATAATTGTTACTTACTGAGAAATATTTAGATGCTCACACAAAAGGCTCAATTTGACACATTATGACAGGGGTGGCAAACCTATGTCATGCATACCCAAGGTGGCACGCAGTGGATATATTTTTTTGTTACTGATTTTATAACAAAAAAATATTTTAAAAAATCAGCAACCTTTGTTCTTTCTCCATAAAATAATTTGTAAAATACAAATATAATAAAAATGATTATCTGCTGCTGAAAAATTCCAATGGGGACGTGAGGAAATCTTTTTAGAAGATTATCACCAATATGGGCACACATTCTCAAAAAGGTCCACCACCCCTGCCTAAGAGTTAATTTAAGATTCAAGGCTTGAAAATTCAGAATTATCATGAGAAATGAATATGAAAGGAATAATAATTACTAAACATTTGTAAAATCAACATGACTTAATTCCGATCCTTTATACAGAAGAAGCAACATTAATGTGGTTAAATACCAAAAAGTCTCTTATATTTTTTATAATTCTGGTACATGAATTTAAAAAGGAAGACATATTTATAAATAAAACATATTTTATGGCAAAATATTCAGCGAGGAGGGTTTGCAAATTTATTTTAAAAAAGGCATAAAAAATAAAGTTCACAGCTGAAGCCTCAGCCTTCTTCCATGTTTGCTCTAATGCGATTGGATGTATCTTTCTGCAATGGCCTCTGTAAGGGATGAGCAAGAAGTTGGGCCATATTGTCATAGAGTTTGGTCAGATTTTTGGACACTTCAAATATGTAAGACTGTCCTTTCACATCCAGTGAACACAGTTGGTCAAAGATTTGCTGCAAAACAAAAAAAAACATTTAGGTGTATAGAAAGAGTATAAATCCTCCCTTCCTTATTATAATGGAGCTGATGTAAGTATATGTAACCAAAACTATGGGCAGATAATTTCTTAGTTTTAATTAGCCAAATAACCCATCTGTAGGACAGGTATTCAGCTAGTATTGACTAAAAGTTTGATGTAACTGCAAAAGAAAGGTGTGGAGTGGTGTAATGGTTACCCGTACGGAAAACAGTTTGAGTTTCAGCCAAGGCTTTTTACGTTCTCTTCGCACTAATGCCCTTTGGAAAGGCATGAATCCATCCCCCCGCCATGGGTAAATAGCAGGGCAGTTGGAGCCCTTTAGCCCTGTAAGGCAGTCTATCTAAGAGAAGGTTACTCTGTCAGAAAAAAAACAAAAAACATACAGCTTGGCAGTTGCCTTAGCTGGTCCCAAACCAGGTAAAGGAAGAGGGTTGGGCATGAGGGCTAGCAACTCCACCACTTAAAAAAAAAACCTGGTTGCTGCCCTATGCCCCACAAGAAGTTTACAGGAAGGATCAAAACAACAACTGCAAAAGTTGTCTGATCATCAAAATGTTCTACAAACCCAAGAGAAATGAAGATTCTGATAAATTAATGGGGGAGATTAAGAACGATTTAAACAATGCTTAAAAATACGGAAAAAATAATTTAATATACAATACCTAAAATGCAAATGACAAATTTAATTTCATAAATTATAGTGAATATTTTTAAAAATAAATTAAAGCAATAAATTCACTACTTTATGTTAAAAGTACAAAAATGAAAAAAAAAATATGGCAGTTGAAACTTTAGAAGCAATTATGACCACAGCAAAAAGCAATTATTTTCTGTTTGTAAAATAGTTCTATCAATCCTCTAACATCTACAGTTGAATACATTTTTACTTTATTTTTTATTTATAATAATTCATCTAATAAAAATAAAGTAAAAATGTATTAAAAAAACTGAAACTCCCATCCTTATCTTCATTTTCTGATCATCACTGTTTGCTCACTGCTGAAGAGTAATCGGTCGGAGCAAAAGTTGCAATAAAAAGCAACTAATAAATTAAGATGAAGGTAAAAAATAGTCATAAAAATAATGATTAATGTCAACTTTTTTTAGAATCTGAGAGCCATTTTTGACCAACTAAACTGAAACAATTTGTCTTGTAAGCAAGGTTTTTAAAGAGTTATCCAATTTACAGCTGTGCTTGAAGGATTAATTATGAAATTTTGTCTTGATTTTTGAAAAATCATCAGAAACGCGGTTCTCTTCTCGCATGTAAACTTACCTCACAACAATTGTTCTCTGATGGTGGTTCATGAACATAGAAGACATCAATAAATAAATATGGAGACAAAATAAGCATCTTGTGAACCTGAAGAAGAGCAAATTAAAAGATCAAAATAGTGAATTCAAAAGTTTTTTTGAAACCAGCAGAAATCATCTTCAATCATTAACAGTCTTGAAAAGCCAATTTATAAAATTATCCTTTAACACTGCATTCTTTTTCAAGATTTTGTGCACTTACTTTGAAAGCCTGTGAAGCTTTTGTGTCTGTTCATGTATGACTGAAATTGACAAGACAATAGAACCGCAAAATTCAGAGTTTTTCATGCATCATTCTGTTATTCATAAAATACACACTTCTAGGAATTCTTTAAAAAAGTTAACATAATCTGAGATTATACAAACATGAAATGTTAATAAAATATTGTAAAATAATAATTACAAAATTGCAAAATATTCTGTGGGCAAAATGTTAAATTAAAAACCCCAAAGTGTAATAAACCAACAATCCTTACCTCATGATCTAACACTAATTTGCTTTGTGATCGCCCAATTATTAGAATGACTCTCACAATGTACGGAGGCGGCAAAGCTGGATCCTCCATTACTGGCAATTCAACTCGTCTCAAGCTGAATAAGAAACAGAAAACAATCATTATCTACACACGCACACACACAAATGCATTCTTATAATCAAGGTTCACAGATTACTGAAATCAATGAGATGTTCTGAAGCTTTCAAATAAAGTCAATATTTAAATCTTTGCCTATTATTTTATCAAAATTTATTCCAAATGAAATTACAGGCAAAACCAGATGCCATCATCACCC
This sequence comes from Architeuthis dux, assembly GCA_006491835.1. Lineage (NCBI taxonomy): Eukaryota > Metazoa > Mollusca > Cephalopoda > Oegopsida > Architeuthidae > Architeuthis > Architeuthis dux. The sequence continues at coordinate 2,271,284 of VCCN01005374.1, read as the reverse complement.
GATAATACAGTTGTACTTCATTAATTCATTGCTGGACCACAGAAAAAAAAGAAATCATTTTTTTCATACTGATAAATTTTAGCAGTTTAAAGAATTTTTATTGATTTTTCTATTCATGTGTAAAATATTAGAACAATATATTTTTAATATAATTTATATAATATAAATTATATCATAATAAATGAAAATTATTTGTATTTGCTTATGCTTTTTAATTAGTTGTATTAAAAATAATTTATAAGATTCAGAAAAAACATTTTGTGCTAAAATAAACATTGAAAGTTGTCAAATTTAGAGTTTTTCGATTAGGTTTCAAACCAAGGTTAAGTTTTACACATTCAGTTTAACGAGTCGGTTAATACACTGCTAAATTACAGTTGAAACCGAATCACAGAACTCTCATAGCAGATCCACAAACTAATGGCAGCAAATTCAAAACGTGCAGGACCATGGGAGTGGCCAGACCACAAAGCACCGGATTAGAGAGGTACAACCTATACTGGTTACCAAAACATTAAAAAAAAAATCTTCAACCAAATAAAGTACTTAATCTAGAAAATTCAAGAAAAATCTGGCTTCACTTGGTAAGGAACAAATAATTGTCAACCTCCAAAGTCAGAGTTGACCTTACTTTACTTTCCTATGTAACAAGAACAATCCTCACCAAAAATAGGAGTAAACCGATATGTAAAATCCCCATTCCCCTACCGTGATTTGAACTCATGACCTAGTGATCATTAGACTGGTGTATTACCACCTGCACTAAACTGACAAGTCTTACAGACCTCCAAAATTTATAATAGAATTTACGCAAGGAAGTAGAAGTAGGAGCAGAGTTGACTCTGGAGCAGCCAGGCTTGTTTCTGTATATTGTTATTATATCACTTCATCAGCATTGCCAGATTGGGCTACAAGGGGAAATAACCCAAGCTTTATCTCAGAGACTTACCCAACACAGAGATTGGAATAGTGCCAAATTTAGAAATCAAGCGAATCTGGAGGCAGAGGCTGGTATTGAACCTCTGCCTCCAGACTCAATAGATTTCCATAGATGAAGCATTGTCAATTATTATTAATTTCTGACTAGTATATCTTTCATCTTAATTTAATTTTAGTTAATTAAGATGAAAATACCAGCCAGTGTTGTTCTCAACACAATTCAAATCCAAATTAAAAATGAAAAGTTTTCTCTGCAACATTTCTTATCGACCTGGAAAGGACAACAAAGCCACTGATACCTTTTACGAGGCTCATTAAAAAGTGCCACTGACTTGAAGAAACTTCATAAACTCAAAGATGAGACAGAAGAGTTGAGTTTTGTGTCACCACACTTTGCAAGAATTCAGTTTCTAGAGGGAGAATTGACACTGTGTCTAGAAGACAATTTTCTAAATGCACACTAGTCACTTGTCTTTTCTGATAATAAAATAGGCAAAGCAACACCAATTACTTCTCCAAGTGTTGCATATGCATCTAGGACTTGAAACTTGGTTTATAAAAATATGATGATATGGTCAGGGTTCAGTCGATATCCTGTTTATGACTTTTGAACACCTGGTGTGTCTTCCGATCCCTGACACCTGCAGTTTGGGGTTTTTGGTTAATATCCTGTTTATGACTTTCAACATCTATGGGGATCAAATCTGTGACCCTGGCTCATGGCTGCCTAAATATCTAACACAAGGACTGGTGATAATATAGACATCACAACCATACAACCCTACTGTCAATCAGAAAAAAGAACCCGTGGATAAACCAGCAGAGCCTAAAGTTTCAAGTAATAAGCCGATTATCATCATAGTGTTCATAATTTTGACTTCCAGTACGGGCACACCTTGTATCATTTTGGAATCTTAACGATATGTCCAGATACCATATCTGGACATATCGTTAAGATTCCAAAATGATACAAGGTGTGCCCGTACTGGAAGTCAAAATTATGAACACTATGATGATAATCGGCTTATTACTTGCTTCCAAGAATCAGGAGAGGATGGTCTATCTTCTGTAGGTGGCATGAACATTAAATAAACTCTTACTAATCACTATTTCACTGATTAGAGAAAGTCAGTTTATAGTACTCAGAGCACTGATAAAATGGTTTCTGTTTTCATTCTAATATCTATTTAGTTTGCTTGAATAAAAGCCCTATTGGTTTATGTTAATGGTCATTTCATTACATATATGAACCACAAAGTTAACAGTGTACAATGTAATTCTCTATGACAGTGGTTCGCAAACTTTATTGTATGACGGCACACTAAGAAATATATTTGACTTATGTGCCGCATCAGCATACCAACTCTTTACTCCATTGAAATATGAATACGTTTTACTGTTTGATCACCATCCTACTTCCACATAGCAGTAAATAGTAGTAATGAAGGAGTGTACCGACGTACAGTAAAAATGAAATGAATTAGACAAAAACATTTCAGTAGTCAATGAGCGAAACTTTTATATCAGCATAACTGATATATGTACTCATCGCCCCCTTTTCTTGAAGGTTGAGATCTCACAAAATCTAGCGATAAAACCACTAGATTGGCAACTCTGTGGTGGAAGCGGGACAGAATAATACCTGTACTGGATATGTTCAAGGCTCAAAATAGGTACTTGCATATTTGGAAAAATTTACACAGCCCACTATGCTGGGAGATAGTTGTGGCACCCAGTTTGAGAACCACTGCTCTATCATAAGATGGAGGTTTCAAATCAGCCAGACCCAATCTTATTTTAGATGTAGACAAGCTCAGCCTGTGTTACTGAAGGTCATGGTAATACAGTCCATTTGTAAATTCTGTCCATTTGTAAATTCTATCCTATTGCTGACTAACATTTCAAGAACACTGCAATTTGAAAAATAAAACTTAAGTTGTATCGTCCAAGTGAAACTTACATGACTTTCAACAGAGATCCGATATCAAGGGCAGTGCATTCGATTGTTTGATCCAAATCCTCTAACAAATTAGAAATATCCCGAGGATCCTTGGTGAAGTCTCGAAACTGAAAAATGAAAGATTTTCATTTGTAAAACAATGATTTGAAAGAATATCACGTATACAATGCAAAAATAGAATACTGTTCTGTCTGAATTTCTAAGATAATTATTATTATTATTATACATGGATTTATTTGAACTGGTGTCCTTATCTTGGTTGTTATAGTCAGTTAAAATTTTTTAAATTCAAAAAGTACACCAAATGGTCAAAGGGGGATAATTTAAGTTATTTCCCTTGATAATGCCATTCAATTTTTTTTTATGAATTTAAGTTAAAACATTTGTTAAATTGTCATAAAATATACTCAAATGTCATTTAATTTTATAAAATAAAAAAATAATGAGTTGATAATGTTATTTCAGTCTTTATTTCTTTCAACAATAAAGAATAACAATGCTTTATTGAAATTACATTGAATAATAATATTTTCCTGTCTGCCGCTGAGATCCTCTATTCCAACATTTCTTTTCTTTGAAATCTATCTAGTTGGTCACACAGCAAAAGTGATAAAACAACTAAAAATTATGAAGGTAAAAAGTAGTCAAAATTAATACAATATTGGGTTACAATACTCCATCTAATAATAAAAGTAATAAAGATCTTAATATGATTATTTTAAAATATTGACAAACAACTGCAAAAAGAAAAAAGAAAATAACCCTTAATTCTGAATATTTTTATAATGAAAGTCAATAAAAAAGAAAAATAGACTTAAAAAATGGGCCTCTTACCCATGCAGCAGATTCGTGTACTGTAACTAATCCAAATTCATGGCGATTATCCAAGCGATGTTTGCTTTGAAGAAATAGGCCAATTGTTCTCTTCACTAATTGTAAAGTATTAAAGCGATCTCTAAAAAACAAAACGTATACACAAATCAAACATCACAGCAATCATTTCTGCAAAACAAAATCAGTTTTATTATCCTAATATTTTCAATAATTGTCTGAGTCATGAAAAAGATCAGTCACTGATCGAATTCTGCATTATTTTCAAATTTGATGGATGTAATAAAAAAAATAAAAAAATAAAAAATCAATAAAAAAAATCACTGCAACTGTTATCAACAGATCTTAAGCCCTAGTTGGAAATAGAGAACACTGAAAAAGTCAGTCATGGATTGCTTTTTAAAAATTGCACAACAAATAAAAAGAATTTGGCATCACATATTGTATAGTAATAAAAAGAATTTGGCATCACATATTGTATAATAATAAAAAGAATTTGGCATCACATATTGTATAGTAATAAAAAGAATTTGGCATCACATATTGTATAGTAATAAAAAGAATTTGGCATCACATATTGTATAGTAATAAAAAGAATTTGGCATCACATATTGTATAGTAATAAAAATCATTCACTGACAACACAGTCAAGCTCATCATAATTGTATGGTTTTAGAATTATTCTCAACTAGGGCAGCCAAAGGTGCATGTTTGGAAGGACTTTATAGTGAGTGGAGCAGCCTGCCATAATAGTCATATAGAATAATTTTGCATCCGTCATACGAAACTACAGCTTCAAAGTATTTCCGTTACTTCTCTTCAGTGTTGCCAATTTAGATATTTTATATCTAAATTTATATCTATAATTTTGAATAAAAGATCTATAATCTGTAATTTTTTATTTATTTTTATTAGTTTTCTCAAGAATGGCTTATCCAAAAAACTTCAAACTCGACACTGCACTGCCTTGTGTGCTGACTAATATATGAGGTGAATGTCAACTTCGTACAATGGCCTTTTGTCGAGTAATTGCAGTGGGCGTGTGCACACACACACACACACACACACAGATAGAGATTTCTTCAACTTTAGTTAAAGACTAACAAACCCACCACACAATTATAAAAGATCAAATTTTGAATGCAAAGTGGCTAGAGAGATACAAAGTCTGTTAAGTCAAGATTTTGGCCAGTGCTTCTTAAACTGGTGAATGAGTCACCCAAGGGTGAATGAAATTATTTTGGGGGTGAATGAAAGAATGGTGAAGGACTTAATTTACAGATATTTATATCCTTTCTTTAATTAAAAAATATTTTTTTGTGATAAACATCCACAATAAGAAAACATTGTTTCTAAGAATCTAATTCTAAGTTCTAAACTGTTGGTTACTAACTTTATGTAAACTAGAAAAATTCTTATAACTTGTCAGGGTTAATTTTTTTTTTTTTTTAACATACTTATAGGATGTTAAAAAATTTGAATAAACAATTAAGAAATGAATTAATTTATCTTTTTTGCTTATGATACAAAATTAATTATGTATAAAATTATACATAAGGGAAAATAAGATGAAAATGATCGAAAACATAAGAAAATTTAGTTGTGGGTGAATGAAACTGAAATACTTCAAGAAGAACTGGTTTATGCTCTGTCCTAAGTTTATCTAGGTAGTAAATACAGTGGATTTCACTTATTAGGACCATCGATTATTAGGACCAGCTGCACAATAGGACCAATCTTGTGAGAACTCATTCAAACATATGTAATCATCATTAATTTACTTTGTTTATTATGACCAATGCACCTTTTATTTGGACCAAGCAACCGAATTAACAATCTGATAGAATTACTAAAAATATATTTTTTAGTTCTCAAAACAATTATCTTTCAAATATTTTCAGCTCATGATTCAAGTTAAATGCAAAGTTTTCAAAAGAATGAAAAAGTAGAAAAGAAAAGGAACTTGAGTTATTGTGTTGTTTCTCTTGAATTCATTTGTGTGTGTTATGTGCATAACAAAAATGTGAAAAATCATTGGTCCCGGTGCAGTCCTATTAACCGGAGTCCACTACAGTAAAAATTGTAAATAATTGGAATTGCGACCTAAATTTTTTTTTGTGATTAGCATTTGTTATAATAGCAAAAGCCTATAAATCCTGGTAGTTGTGCTGGTCTTGGGCTAATGTCTCTTTAAATGTATTGTTTTCAAAATGAGCAAGAGATATAATGTTTGAGTCTGAAATTTCAAACTGAAACAATTTCCCTCACACAACACCACAAATGAGGCTGATTGAAATCTCATAATGCAACTTACCCAGCCCGAGAAAGAAACTTCATTTGCTCCATTTCTGAACTCAGATCCAAACCTAAAACCTAAAGAAAAAGAAAACAAATAATCAATAAGGATTTGTACTGATCATTATTCAAGACTGCCTAAAGAAAAATAAAACAAATAATCAATAAGGATTTGTACTGATCATTATTCAAGACTGCCTAAAAAATCATTTTTTCAAATCACACTATTAAGTAACTTACATAATATTGCAAGAACATAAGATAATCACAACAAATGAACAGGTTTCAGTGTTAAGAAATGGAATATTGCAACACAGCAATTTATCAAGGCTAACATCATCATATGTTGCTATCATTACAACAACAATGGCTATGTAGATAAGAATGTTATCATTAGTTTTTTCTATGAAAACATCAAACCACTGGATTCCAGAGACTCATGTCTGGCACTGGAAGAGGTGCAGATACAATACCAATGATTTTTTTCTTGTATTATTCTAGATTAAATATTATGGGTGGAAAGCATACAATGGGCTACAGAATCATACTGTAGCAAATCATGCTATTATCTTTGTGGATTCAAATGATGCCACTGTGCATACAAACACCATTGAAGGCAACAGGTTCACCATTAAAACTGAGTATCGAAACATTCATGGCACATCAAATGGCTTAGAACACATCTACAAGAGTTTAGTTTTTGTCAAGGTTTTTCTGACAGTTTATTTATGAATATCATTTAATGGATTAGAGCCAATCGTGATATTTCCCATTTCAAAATGGCTGCTGCTCCAGGGGCCGAGTGGCAGCTGCTGATGGCAAATTTAAAGTCAAAGAAGCAGATGACAATTTCAACATTATTTCACTTTTTAAATACAAAATGACTGAAGGACGTGTTCATTTAATAGAAAAAAAAATGCGTTACCTAAATGTGGTAGGCCAGCTGCACCTACATCTATTGTCCATTGCAAGTAACAAGAGATTTTTTTGACCTGAACTGGAAATTACATTCGGGGAGTTGAAACCCTACCGACTAACCCTAGCACTAAAAAAATTCGCTATCAGCAGCTGCCACTCGAGCAACAGCCATTTTGAAACGGGAAAAGTAACAATAGCCAAGATTAGACACTATTATCTGCTGTAAACAATTTATCATCATCAATAAATTAATTTTTATTGTTTCGGTAGTTAATTTTAATGCTGGACCTTCAATGGTGTTTGATATGCACAGTGGCATAATTTGAATCAATGAAGCTAACATTATGATTTACTACAGCATGATTCTGTAGCCCATTGGATGCTTTCTTCCATCATTTTTAGGTGAATAATTCACAATGTCAGAGTAGCCTCCCATTCCACCGACAAAACGAAAGCGCGTCAGTTTTTTAAAATTCATAGTTCTATAAAAATTTTACAACGTTAACAATTCCATTTATTTTCTTTATAATTATAGATAAATTAACCTTATGTTGTGGATGTATTTCAATGTGGTTATCATTACTTTTAGCGTCTTATTATTCATCAACTGTCAAGGGAGGTAATCTTCAAATTCTCCTTGAAATTAAATTAAAATTATGGGTTAGAGTAAGAGTTATTCGTTCCTATAATTTAAAAATATAATTATTTTAAATCTTGTTTGTTCCAATAAAATAAATTACCAAGGGAGGTAATATTCAAGTTTATTATAATTTTGTATTACCTCCTTTGACAGTTAATGAATAATAGGAATATAAGACGCTAAAAGTAACGATTACCTTTCAATGCTTTAAATTTTTTAAATTCTAAATACTTTTTTTTAATTCATTGAATAATGAAAGCATTATGGGCTAATAATGTAGACGGTAAAGATTCATTTTTTGGTGCAATGCAGTTCTCCTGTTTTTCTTTCTTTCAATTTTAAGTGCTTTCAATCCATTAGACCATCGAACCACCCAGAAATGTGTTAGTTTTTAGAGAAAAAAACTTCAAGGTTTTATGAAGGGGGTTCTATTTACAGTGTAACTATAATGCTAAACTGGGCACTTTACTGTCCGTCATATTTATGGAAGTACGGCTTACACGAATCATTTTATTTTTGTGCTATATTTAATATGGGATCTGCGCGTGTCTGCCCTGGAATGTGAATGAAATGTAATCCGTACTTCCGTAAAAATTGTGGAAAGTATGTGCCCAGTTTAGCATTATAGTTACATTGTAAATAGAACCGCTCTCGTAAAACCTTGATTTTTTTTTTCTTTCTAAAAACTAAGATTTAACAAATTTCCGGATGTCTAAACGATTGAACGCACTTAAAATTGAAAGAAAAAAAAACATTTTAGAACTCAAACTGCGTTGTACCAAAAAACGAATCTTTTATTGCCATGATGGAGAGTATACATTTCAACTTACAATCTTTTCCGGGCAATTAACACCCGGACATATTCTGGGCACAGAGACGTAATCAGGATCTTCACTTTCATGCTGAGTCCTGCGTAAATCACTGGAACTTGTTGAATTATTGGCCGTGGTGGGGAAATTTTTGATGTTGTTTGGATTATTGACAACAACATTCGATGATGAAGAAGAAGAAACAGTTTTATTTCCACCTGGTTGTGGTTGTGGTTGTGGCTGTTGTTGCTGCTTCACTAGATTTTCAAGATCGCGTAGATTAGAAGGCGAAGAAGTAGCTGAAGAAAAAGAAGAAGGTGTGATAGACGATGTGCTGCTTGTGACAGTGGCTGTAGTTGATGCTGGGGTAGGAACCGTACTGGTGACAACACCCGAGGTATCTGTCATTTCAATATCAGGAATTCCACCCGACACTATCTGTTGTTGTTGCTGATCAAGCTCGGATTTCTCATTTCTATCCGATGACTTTCGTTTTTCACCAAGTTCTTCATTTTCATATTTCTGACTGGCCATTGCTGAGGTCAAGTCCTTAAAAATGCAAAGCCATATGATGTAAATCAGACTGAAATCTGCTAAAACGTTTCTGTTGACAAAAACACAATAAAGAAATATTTTCTATCAATCCACCATTGCTATTGTAGAATGCCGTCAAGTGATAGAGGGGAGATAACTACTGCATTTTTGCTTGATATTTGAGTGTGTAGCTTAGTGGTAAAGTATAGGACTGGAAATCAACAGACCTGAAGTTCTATCCCAAACAGGGTCGGCCTTAGGCGCCAATTGCAAACATTTTAAAAATATATATATTTTTAATATTTTCTTATCGTCAAAATTTACTTTATTAAAATATTACTATCTTTTATTAAAATATTTTAATACTATAAATTAAAATATTACATATTTTACTAAAAATAATACTTAATATATTACTATTGTATGAATTAAATAGATTAAAATATTACTTATTTTATTAAAATAATTTTCCTATTAATTTTTTCCTACCTCACATTAGCGTATATTATGACTTTTTTTCTTATGATTTTTTTCCCCACAATTCAATTCAAGTCACTGCTGCTGCTGGTGCAGGAGGAGGAGGCTCGTGTTAATCCCTATCATTAATTCATTCCTTGTGAGTTGCCGGCGTGTGTCCTTTTTTCCTCTTCCTTTCTTTCTAGTTCAAAATGGCGACCCCCCGTAAAAGTGGAAATGAAAGCATTCAATTTGTTCAAATTGATGGACTGGTAAGTAGATTCAAACAATATCTTATCGGTTTTTGATTTTATGAAAGTATCAAGGTACGATTTTCTATTTTAGTTTTCATAGGCTGAAATTACAGTTCAATTTGTCTTCAAATAATGGGTATGACTTGACGCCTTTAGTTTTTGACGAGAAATATGGCCGAGTACAACCACCACATGGAACCTTTTTAAATCTCGATATTCAAATATTATCCTGGTATATATTGATATTTAGTAAATATTTTTAGAATTAGACACATTGGGCGATCTCTAATTTTATGTTAAAGAAATTGTAGATAGATAATTTTAACTTGGTGAAACAATCGCCGAAAAATAATTATGGATGGATGGAAAGCAAAAATGATGCTACTATGTAACTCTACATATGAACTAGGACAACTGGTCCTGTATTAAAACTAAGTAACTAAAACAACATGCATCGCACATATTTACAAGAGTTTGTTTTTCTTCGTTCTTGATGATTTGTTTATGAATTTCTTTTGATTAGACACTAATATTATCCGCTGTACTGTAAACAATATGGTTAAGATTGGTTAGGTTATTGTTAGAAGAGCACGCAGTTCTCCTTGGAAAAAAATATTTTCTTTCAAATTTAGGTGCTTTCAATTCATCAGACCTTTGGACCATCCGGAAATTTGTTAGTTTTTAGTAAAAGAATTTTAAAGGTTTTTACTATTGACAATGTAATTACTAACTATAATGATAAAGTGGGCACACATTTTCCGCCATTTTTACGGAGGTTTCTCTAATGACTAACCAGACCCGTTTAGTACTGATTGCATCCTGATAGTATTGATGAATATAAGTTATTGTTTGTCTCTCTAACACTAACCTTAAATCATACATAAAAATCATTTTTTATCATAAAATATAGACATGTATGCCCTTAAAAAGTAGGAATTATTTTGGAAAATTAGAATAATCAGCTGTGTAAAAAAAAAAGAAAACTGAAAATAATCACATATGGCTACCAAAAATAATCAAAGATTATAATAAAATGTGCTTTTAGTTCTTATCTATTAAACCTAATTCCAAACATAGTCATTATGTGTTCCTCTTTGATATGTTTTTATAATTATCAAAAATCTTCAGAAATAATGTTGAACTTGAATTGTATGCTTTTAGATTTGTTGTCATTCATTTTTCATTTAATTCCATTATAAAGGTAATAAATACATTACCATTCATGTTTTACACTTGTTTTGATTTTGCTGCATGGCCTAAACTTCTGTTCGCTTATATTATTATAATATACTAGTAATTGATATGTAAGATCAAATTCAAAATCTTAACTTCATGCTTGTTGAAAAGAGATATTCATCCTGTTGTGCGATTTTCTTTTGTAGTAAAAATTGAGCGTTTAAAACATTTTTGACAATTTCACAGCATTTACTTACTAGACCGCAGGGCCAGCCCCGCGCCTCCTATGAATAGGGTACCAAGATGTTTCTTAGGATGTCCTCTTTCAGAAAAGGGTTTGGATGAGCTACATCATTTACATTTGGAAACAAAAGGAAAACGACAGAATTTCATATCTCGACTCCCATATCTGAGTACTTTAAAAGGCTAAATCATGGCTTTCAGAAATACACTTTATTTTACCATAAAAGTAATTCAGCATTTTACAAGGAAATTTCAAGTATATTTTATAGGCCAGCAGTGTATCAATTTGTATCGTTGGGAGTAAAAAGTTACAGCCGAAAACGTGAAGTTATTCAGCATTTTATGGAAAATCTACGGATTGTGGAATTAATTCTTGACGGTATACACATGTATATATATCGTTAAGTGAATTTCACCAGCTTCCCAACGGGTATGTTATCAGTTTGAAGCTAGGTAGTATTACGCAATGAAATTTTGAGTACACAGCACATAGTCTATGGATTGTGGAATTAGTTCTTGATGGAGGTATAATATATTTATTTATATTTCCAGCAGGGTATGTTATCAATTTGTATCTGTTGTGCCTAAAAGGTGGCAGCCGAAAACGGAAAGCTAGTTAGAAAGATTTCATCAGCTTTCCAGCAGTGTATCTGTTGGGCTTTAAAAGTTACAACCGAAAACCTCAAGTACACAGTTCACCTTTTAAGCCCAACAGATACAAATTGACGAACTACACTGTTGGAAAGCTGAGGAAATTCCATTTCTAACAATATATATATGTATATACCTCCACAATCCATAGACTTTGCATTGTGTACTTGAGTTGTTTTTTTTCTCGTAAAATGCTGAATACCTAGCTTCATGTTTTGGGCTGTATCTTTTTAAGCCCGACAGATACAAAGTGGCATATAGCTGGAAAGCTGATGAAATTCTCTTTCTGACAATGTATGTATCTCCAAGAATTAATTCCATAGACTGTGTACTTGATGTTTTCTCGTAAAATGGTCAATGCCTAGCTTCATGTTTCAGGCGGGAACTTTTTAAGCATTACAGATACAGCATTGGAAAGCTGAGGAAATTCTTATTCTAATGACTTTAGCCTATAAAATCTACTAATTCCTTATAAAATGCTGAAATACCAATAATCTAAAATTACTTTTATGGTAAAATAAAGTGTATTTTTGAATTCATGTCTGAAAAACATGATTTAGCCTTTTAAGGTACTGAGATATGAAATTCTGTAATTTTCATTTAAGAAATAAAACTGGACTATTTGTGTCTTTTAAATCTATTGCTGTTAGATATTTCAAAACATAAGTTTATTTGACCTGCATACTATTTGTAGAATAAATTGTCTTTTTGATTACTGTTTGAAAATTTAACAAGTGTAGTGGAAACTAGCATTCCAATCTAATTTTTCAATTATTGATATTTGTTTGGTATACCAATAGAAATGTCCTCCTTCTTGTTAATTTCCGTTCTGACAATATAGAAAAATTGTATTTGTTACCTCTGCCGACTAAGTTGGACGAGATATATGTATTCACTTGTGTCCGTCTGTCTTTCAATGCAATATCTCCAAAAGTTCTCGATGACATTTCGTGGAAGGGTGGGCCATGGGCTAAGGAAGAATTTGAGCCGATCCAGGAATTAATTTACAGTTACCTCTAGTGATGTACTAGAGTATCATTCTGGTGCTGTATATCCAACCGATTGATATTCAGGTACTTCATTGGCAGAGGAGTATGCACTCTCTGGGTGCTTTTAATAATTTGGTTTGTAAATGAAAATGTTTCTTATTGCATTATGAAATGCATCTCAGCATGGAATTAGTAATGGTATTTCATTTACAAAGCCATTCACTTCAAGCTCATTATCACCTAGTTTGTTTTATTCTTGTCTTATTTTCCTTATTGAAATATTTTCAGGTGGTCCTCAAGATTGCTAAGCATTGTGAAGAAGAAGGTGCCGGTGACTTTGTACAGGGCGTCCTACTTGGTCTTGTGGTAGAAAACCGTCTGGAGATTACCAACTGTTTTCCCTTTCCCAGACACAATGATGAAGAAGAATTTGATGAAGGTTTGTTGATTTAACAAATAAACAACTTTTGACTTGAGTAGTTTATACAAAATCTTATTAAAAAAATGAATCTAGTGGGATAAATATTTCAATGATGAAAGAGATCGTAGATTCTTCTCCAGAATTATCAATAAAATGCTCTGTTGAAAATTATGCTTTTTAAATGTCTCTTGTAAGGAGAAATCACCTCAAAATGATATTCATTTTTGTAGTTGATTTGTGCACCTTTTAATTAAGGTATCTCTTCTAAAGTATAATTTTTGCTCAACTTCAAAATTTGGTCATATCCAAGAAAATAGTCAATTCCTACTCCAATGTACCAATGGCAAGTCTAAAAATAAAGTTTATTTAGAATTATTAACTTGCATGTATAGACGGGGTGGGGTCTTTTTCGTTTGTCCCCACCACACTAATTAATTATAGCTCACCGTAATTTGGTTTGCTAAAGTTAAGGACATTTCGGCAACAGCATTTCCTGTTAATAACTGAGGATTAGTGTTAGTCAGTCGGTGTAAAGTTAGTTTGTGTTTGGGGATCTTTAAATATTTTATTTAGCAAAACAAAAATATGGTGAGTTATTACAGCTCACCATATTTTGTGTGGTGAGCACTAACGGAGAAAAAACAGAAACTTTATTCAAATATCATAGTGTGTTTTGTTTTTTTTTAATGGTGAATTTTAATCACTAAATGTATTAAAAAAATATATAAGGGCTTATTTACTGATTGGGTTGTGATGAAACAAAGGCAGCCCAACATGTTTGGTTCCATGACCATTTTGTTATAAAGTCATGAAATGTTGTTTTCTAGAATTCATCACTTTATTTATTGATATATTCCTATACAAACTACTGAAGTACATCTGTAGTGTTTTCAACAAAGTCGCCATCAGATGACCCAGACAGAAAGCAGGGTGTGGGGGCTGAAACCTCATAATCCTACCATTATCTCATGATACCACAAGATTTTGTCCAAGCAAATGTCTGCGAACTATGTTTACATTTTATGTTTTAAAGATTTTTTAATCTAATATAATTGGCATCTTTGATTAAGCACAAATGGTTCTATAGCGTGCGTTATTCATGGATTGATTCTCAATCCCGGCAGCAGAGGCAAAAAGGTTGCCGATTCCTGGTTTAGAATGTAACTGCTGCATGGATACATTTGGACCTTTTATAATATACTGCCTTTAAACTTTGGGAATAGTCATTAACATTTGAAGCTTTGTTTGAATACTTGAACTCCTTTGTGTTTGTTGAGGTTGTTACCGCAATGTTTCAGCCTATTCTACAGCCTCCTTAAGAAAAGAGAAGGCTGTAGAAAGGATTGGCTGAAACATTGGGGTCACAATATCAACAATACAAATGAGTTCAATTGACCAAACAAATTTTGGTTTCTGAGCTTTTTATTCCTAAACTCTGGAGATATTTTGAGATCGAAGCAGCTACAAAACCATCCAATTTCAACAGCTACTTCTTAGTAGGTATGGACAAAGATTTGGTCCTAGTCTCTTGAGACACATTGTCCGATATCGGTAGACCACTATGACTGTAAATTGACGAATACTTTGGCGCCTCATTTCCATACAACAGACAGAAAGTAACGGTCCCGTTACCATTATTGCAGTTAGTGTGAATTGAAACACACTTGTAAAACATACAATATCCCAAGAAGATTGTTAGGCTCTAATGGACAAAAAATTACTGCCAAAGAATATTTTTTTCGACTTTGTAAATGGATGTGAATCTTAACATATTTCTCAGTGATTTAATTCTGGTGACTCTAAAATCTGTCTGAGCATACAAACCTGTCTGGACCTGCTCTGACACCAGTGTTGCCAACTCAAAAAAAACGAGCTAAATCTTTTTGAATTGCCAAAAACGACCAAAATGTTTTAGGCGGAAACAAGAAACGTGCTAAATAGGCAACACTGTCTGACACCGGCATCCTCTGGGCATTTCGGACATATTTTATATCGGTCCGTGTAAAGCTTATTTACACTACCTAATTATCAATAGAAGAATGTATCTGTATTTCATCAAAAGATTGTATAAGTTTGATTGTCCAAAATGCAGTAGAATTTACACAAAATATATTTAAAAAGAAAAAATATACAAGATAAGAATGAGAAAATCATGCATTGAAAGAGGTTGTCATCCAGAAAAATGAAAATAACTATGATGCTCAAAAACTCCCATAATATTATATTGCGGTCAATTTACACGAACAGCAAAAGAGAAAAAAAATATGAAAAATACAGCCTGTTCGTTTTTATCACTTTTTTTTTTTTTTTTTTTAAACATTTGTTTATTTTCAATGATAATAAATTATTTATAAACTACTTAGCGTTATCAAGTGATTTTGTAGCTGGTACAGTAAAGTCCTCAATGTTTACATTCTGCAAGCAACGGATCGTGATTTCCATTGTTTACATGGTCGTAATTTTCAACCTCGGAATCGCTCAAGTCTTCCTCGAAATCACTTATATCAGCATAGAATCTTGTTATAAAATATTTCTTTGAGCAGTTTGTACTGTTTCATGTTAAAATCCCTCAAATTCCGAATCGCTAAAGTCGCTAGAATCTATTCTATTCCTGTACCTTTCGTTTATCATTCTACGTTAAATGAAGGGAGAAATAGGTTAAAGGTTTCTCCATATGGATTCGTAAGCTTCATTTTGATTTGGTAGAGATTCTAAGGGATCTCCTACAGACCACTAATTTGCCTAATTAGAACTGATTTAACAAACGCTACATGGTACGCTTGTAGTCGGGTTCAGGGAAAGAATGCAAACTATAGGTCACAAGTGACAGTTCTTTTTTATCATGCCCGGAGTCGTTTTTTTGGGAGGACTGAGTTAAACATGATCCTACATCAACTCCAGACTTTTTGACTCTCCATTTTCTCCATTTGTAAACCTATGGTATGGTTATTGCTAACAACTGCATTAAAAAATAAGCCTGCATTAATGACTTTGTATTCCTTTACATACAAGTCATAATTTATGCCAGACTTGTTGAAGAAGCAGATACTCTTGACTGTATTTTTAGGATTCTACTGATTATTTGCTTCACTTTTGTCAGTGGTATCTTGTAAATCTGCCATGGTTACTGCATATCTAAATTTGTCATTGACAAAGAGGGCAAAGCAACCAAGACTTTTTACAGGCTTTTTCTCATAATGTTTAAATTGGATACCCATTAATTGCAGATGGTGAAGTTTTAATAGTTATCCATTGCAAGATAAACACCCTGACTCAGATGCAATGACAGAAATTCCTGTCATTCACAGTTAATGGGTCAACAGAATGGTATACTGCCTGTTCATGAATTTCATACTTATACTATTAAAGAAATCATGTGATTCCTTACTCTTCTGGATTCAAAGAGAACTCAATGGTTTTGAACAGAAGTATAAGCCGTTGCCAAATTTTAAAAAATGTGTGTGTGTGTGTGTGTGTAGATATACCGTATATATAACATTGAATTTTTTTTATGGTTAAAAATAGTCATGATAGTTGTTGTTTTTTACAAATTGTTTAAAAGCTCTTAAAAATTGAGTTATGCAGAAAATATTTATTCTTTTTACTTTTTGTCTGAAACAGGGTTGCCAGATTGGGCTAAAAGTGGGAGATATTCTGAGCTTTATCTCTGAGGCTTACCCAGCAAAGTCAACCCTGGTCTGAAATAATTCTTGTTATTCTCTTAATACTTCTTTTATTACAGTTCAATACCAGATGGAGATTTTCCGTAATCTACGTCATGTGAACATTGATCATTTACATGTTGGTTGGTACCAAAGTACCTATTTTGGTTCCTTCATCAACCGGCCCCTCGTGGATTCTCAATACACTTACCAACATTCTATTGAGGAGTCTATTGTCCTTATTTATGGTAAGTAGCAATTCATCCTACTCTCATATTATGTTTCCATCTAATTGGTTTTCTTTTGATCAGATATTCTAATAAACTACATATTTCCCTGTGTAAAAGTAAAGCAAACTGATAACGATAAATGCTTTTCATCAACTGATATTTTGAAAACTGATTTGTTAAATTTGTAACCTGCATTAAGCAACAAGCCTGTAACTTGCTTGTGAAGCTGTGTGAAATAGGCAGATCAAAGCAAAGATTTATATAATGATAGGAACTTACTGCATTTTCATTGTAAAGATGTTAAAATTAGTCTCATGCAAATTAGATGAAAAAAGATAACATAAAGGCTTACAATAATGCATGTGTAATCAAGAGTTCCAATTATAATTCATTATAATTCATCTCTTTTTTTTAAAAATTCAATTTTTCATTTGTAACATTAAGATTTTTAATACCATTCTCAGTGACCTGTGTAACACAGGTGATTCCAGATTTATACACAGGGATTCCCTCCCTGCTGAGCAAAGAAACCCACACTGTTCTGAAATCAACGTAGTTTGTCAAAGACTTGTTCAAAATGTTTTTTTTGTTTCAAATTTAACCTATCTAAAAGAAAACAATCATTTTTTCCAGATGAGCCATCAGAATTACTTAGCTTGTTTTCATAGTTATTTGTTATAGCATGTCCAATCAGATATGTGTTATTCATTTTCTGATAGTGATTATGGCAGTTTTATAAAACCTTTTTTCCCTGTTTTGTTAGATCCTATCAAGACCACTCGTGGCTTCCTGTCGCTGAAAGCTTACCGCCTCACTGATGCCATGATGGACTTCTACAAGGAAGGTGAATTTACACCAGAGTCCGTGAACAAACTCAAATTGAACTTTGAGAATATGTTTACTGAGATTCCAGTTGTCATCAGAAATTCTCATCTTGTTAATGTACTCATGTGTGAATTGGAACAAAAAGCAACCGAAAGTGAAAAATATCAATTTTTGGACTTAGCTACCAGGTGAGCATATTTTTAAGGACTTGGCTCGAGTTTTGATTATATATTTAACCTATACAGGTGTCGCCCAGTTAATGACCTCATTTATTGACCAACCACAGTTGTGGCCATGGACAACTGTAGCATATACAACAATTATATTCTTTTTTGGAGGCTTGGTTTTTAAAACTGGTTTAAAATTTGAAAATAAGTTAATCTTGCTTTTTCGAACAAGTTTTTAAATTCAAAATATTCTAAAATTTTA
>VCCN01005374.1:2176772-2196321 GCA_006491835.1 Architeuthis dux | reverse complement strand
ACCATTAGAAACAGTCAACCAAAACTGTCACCATAGGTTTTCTTCAGTTTTTAAGCTGGCCTTTTTAGGCCGATATATCACCCGTGTAGTGTTTTTGGCTACGGTCAGTTCGATATATCGGCCTGGCAGTTCTATAAGGGTTAAAAAAAAATGTTTTTTTCCTACCCAGAAACCACAATTAGGGTGTTTTTTTCCTATGATCTTTTCCGCCCACCTACTTTTCTAGGTCACACAAAAGCTGTCCCAAAAATAGACAAACATTGAAACCATTCCTGATCTTGCCTAAAAAAGCTTTAAACAAGTAAATTGTAGAACTGTTTCAGTCTCCTTCGAGGTAAAAAACAACAAAAAAACACGTTAAGGGGAAGCTCCGAAAAGATTTGAAGACCTGCTCGAACTATGAAACCAGGTAAAATATCTCATGCCTTCTTCCATTGTGAAGAAGTAGGTTTGCACCACTAACAACTTGTTGCTCTCTCTAATCTCATACCCTATGATTGGCGTGACCGACCGACCGACATACAAGATTGTCAACTGTCAACTTATGTTTGCCACACAATATCTCAAAAGGTTTTGAATGAATTTCAATGAGATTTTGTGGATGGGTGGGTCATGTGCTAGGCTAAGGAATAATTGATTAAATTTGGGGGCGGATCAAGGAATTCTTTTCGATTGAGATATTTTTTAATACAATAGTCCGAAATATGGAATACCAGAACTTACACAGTTACCTCCTCTGTATGAACTGGGACTGATTTTCATTCGGTTTTTAGTTAATAGTTAGTATATGGCGTTGTCTGAGGGGTATGCGGTCTCTGAGTACTTTCTACCTAGTTAACTATATACATACAGTTTATTCACTGCCTTCTTGAAAAAACGAATTTTCTCTTAACTTTTTACAAATTAAACCACAGATCGACTTAAATTTCAAAGATATGTTTAGTGATCACAAAATGAGCAAGAAATGGACAAAATGTCTAATTTAGTGCGCCGTGGCAACTAAATAGTAATTAGTAGTTAAGTTTTTTTTTGTTTTTTTAAGGATGACTCATATCCCAAGTACTGAACGTTCAGCTGCCATATTCCGTGCCACACTCACCCAGTGCCACGTGTCACACGAGACTTTGACGGGAAAAGGTTAATCACATGTGCGCGCGTCCGCGCAGCGTGGGAAGTTTAAAACTACTACTACGACTACTACTGAGCTAACGTGTTCATCCTCCCTCCGTCTCTCCATCACTTTCAAATTTTTGCTTCCTGGTTGGAGTATATCCTAGAGGAGTACGTGTTGTCAGGGTCGAATTTAACATTGATGGGGCCCTGCCATAACAATTCTTGGGGCCCTTCTATTTTTCAAACTAATCAGAACAAAAATGAAATATTCATAAAATTATGATGTTTATTGTCTAATTTAACGGCTTTGTGGATCAATAATCTATTTCAATGTAACATAATAAAACCTAAAGCAAGTTTAGTCGAGACATTTTACTTTTTCAGGTTAAGATTATTCGGTTGAGCAAACAGAACGTACGTACAAAAGAATTACGTAGTTTTCCATTATACGTACATTGTAAATCGACCACCCACTTTAGAGACAATCCACTCGCTTTTCCCCTATAGAAGTTACATATTCTCAAAAATGTAAAATTTCCCGAAGAAACGAAGGTCAGATTCAATCAAAGCAGTTCATACTGCATAGGAAAAATATTTGTTCATAATTTTTTATGTACCGTTGCTAGACCGAATCTTAGCCTTTTTTTTATCCGCAAAACAGGGGGGGGGGGTCCTCTGAAATCTGGGGGCATTATGCAGCAGCACTGTTTGCACTGCTCTAAGTACGGCCCTACGTGTTGGAAATTTTATAAGTAGACTTTTCGATTCTCCTAGTGAGAAGAGAAGAGGACTTCTGGTCTATAGAAGTAAGTAGCTATTTAATCGTCTCCTCATGAGGATGTGATGTAACCAGTGATGGAAATGGGTTTTGAGAATTAGGTATACAGTAAGGCCGGGTTTGGGAACTAGGTATACGATAATGACTACATTAGTAGAACATACAAAAAAATGGAAATTTAGAAGTAGGTATACACTATACCCCCGCCCCACAATTTCTATCCAGGGATGTAACACATGGCCAATGTTTATAGTGGGGACCCACACACATTTCTCTACAGGTAGTGACAAAGATTGCCCACTCCCACTGGCTATTGCCACAGGCGGCAGGGCTTATCCACTGACCCTAATGCAATGTATAGAGAAGTACAGCCTCGTTGAACATTCAATTTTTTAAAATA
The DNA here is from genome assembly GCA_006491835.1 of Architeuthis dux. Classification (NCBI taxonomy): domain Eukaryota; kingdom Metazoa; phylum Mollusca; class Cephalopoda; order Oegopsida; family Architeuthidae; genus Architeuthis; species Architeuthis dux. Next base: position 2,194,030 of record VCCN01005374.1, on the reverse strand, counting down.
TAAAAATAAGATTATGTGCCCTGTAAAGAAAGAAAAATCAAACATCCATTGTTGCTTTCTAACACCATCAATAAATACAAATTTATAAAGACTAAAACGGAAGACATCTTACTTATATTAGATGGAAAGGTTAATTTATGATTGTTTTTTATTTATAAAAATTCTTTTGCTTTGCCCAAGTATGGGAGGGGGTCTAAGCCCCCGCCCCCAGATCTGCACCTGATATCAAGTCATAGTTGAACCTGTGAACTTAATTTTTAGTTTGTTGATGCAGTCGGGAGAAGCTAAGGGTCCCATTTAAAATACATACACAGCGACATGTGACCCCTTTAGAAGAGACACATGCATTCCTTTAATAAGGATTCACTGGAAGTGATGAAATAGTCCCTAGATCAGACATGGGCAAACTGCGGCCCACGGGCCACATGCAGCCCTTTTGACTTTCTGAATGGCACACTTAATTCCATGAGGAAAACAACGTTGTATTACATTTTCATCTAAGAAAAAGGGAAAATCTTTTGAAGAAATGAGAAAATTCTAGGATAAGTGGACAAATGATTACTTAAGTAAAAAACAGACCAAGGTGTCCAATATGTTCTGAATCCCACTCCGCATTTAAAGAATTTAATGTTAAGCGTCATAACACAGCTAAACATTCCGGCTATGATAAATTTAAAGGAGATATCAGAAAGCTTAAAATTGAAACACTAAAGAAAGAGATCGGTAGCCCATATACGCTTTTTTTTCTAAAGGGCAAACAAAGCTCAGCGAAATGGTGCATGCAAGATATGACATTCTAAAAATTATTCTGATGGTGAATTTGTGGCCCGGTTTATGATTAGCAATATCTCATGTGGCCCGCTGCTCGAAACAGGTTGCCCATGCCTGCCCTAGATCTTTCTAACAAGGATCCCCAGCTGGGACATGAATTGTGACTGAATGTCTCCATTTTTCCAGTCATTTAAATCTATTTACATTCATTGCTTTGTTGTAGTGACCATTATACATATCTCACCTTTATAGCAGTTCTCCACTCATTCTTTATTCTGAATCTCTTAAAAAGCCCTGTGTATATGATAATTCATAATGTCACACACACACACACACACACACACATATATCTGTGTGTGTGTATGTGTAATGCAAAGATTAAAATAGTATAGAAAAGTTTATGTTGTCATTGTTTTCTTTATTCATTATTAAGTTGAGCACTGGTCTTTTCTAAGTGTTATTTCCTTCTTAGTAATGAAAAAAAGACAAAAAACAATCACAACATAGATTCTACTATAGTATGTTAATCTTTGCATTTAATATACAATTTACTAGTGAATGTCTAACACTAAATCATACTTTTAGACATTGTATTGATCATGATAACATGTTTTCTTTTTGCATGCGTGTATGACAATACAGGCCTGTTAGTCCTTTCCTCATCAGTTTCACTTTGCTCTGTCTCTACTCTAAGCCATTCATCTTCTCTTTTCTTTTCGCTATTTTTTTTTCCATTGATATTCTTAAGCAGCGGTTCTTAACCGGGGGGGGGGGGGTCACGGCCCTCTCCAGGGGTATGGACGGAGAGACGGATGTGAGTAATTTCAAGAGGGAGCACGAGCCCACACAAAAAAAGTAAGAATTTCTCTAATTATTTTGGGAAGTGCTTGCATAATATCATGATGAACATAATATATTAAAATTTATTTTTTACACAGTTTTGAAGGACCCATTTCAAACGAATCATTTGGTTGAAGACGTGAGGCGTGGGTGGAGATAAGGTCCAACAACTGAAGGGGTGGGGGGGCGTGGTGGTAAAAAGGTTGAGAACCACTGTTCTTAAGGTTTTTCAGCTATAAAAATATTCATATTCATAATCTATTTCCACTTAAGGGCAGTTTCTGTGAATTAATGTCTATAGTGTGTCATGAGCAAATAATGTATATGAACAAAAAAACATTCATTTTACTCAACATAATCTCCTTCCTTGTCAATGCACTATTAATTTTGTCAGTTAAGAATTGAAAAAAGGAATAATTCTAAAAACCATATTAAAAAGAAATTTTTCATTCAATCAATAAGACCTTCATTACCTCTCGAAAAGTGTTCATTTAAAAAAAAAAATTTTTAAGGATTTACAATGTAACTATAATGCTAAACTGGTCCTACAAGTGTTCTATCCTGCGACATGGCTGGCCGCACCACGTGGGACACCAGCCTCTTGGAGACGTGCAGTAATGATGAAGTTTGATGAAGTTTGGACAATGGTGGTGCCACTGAGGGATAATAATCAGATTAATAATATCACACAGGTAAGAGTAACCTGTGGGAATTCCATCAACAATGATCCGGTTTGTTTTCCGGTTGCTGGTTACTCCTCCCCAGAATGTTATGCCACCACCTCAAACTCAATGGTTTAGGACCATGTTAACTGCAGCATAACGCTCACCTCTGCGTCTCCATACCCATTGACAACCATCGTTACAGAGTGATTCTGTACTCATCAGTAAACAATACAGTTGACCATTGTTGCAATGTCCACCTCACATGGGCTCGGGCCCACTGCAGACGTGTCTGGCAATGTTTGTCTGTTAGGGGGGTCACACACAACAGCTGCCTACCATACAGTCCAAAAAGGTGAATCCAGTTGTGTATTGTCTGATGGGATACTCTTCCCCCCCCCCGACAGCTCTCAGACATGTTTGCAGTTGCATGGTGATGGTGCAAGGCAGAGGTCCAGATGTACTGAGCTTCATTACGATCAGCATGTTGAGCACCGGAACGTGGCCGCTCATGAACTGTTCCTGTCGCCTGGTGTCTAGAAACAATTCAACTGATCACACTTTGCGATACACAAAGTTACCGGGCAATGTCAATCTGTTTACTTCCTGTCTGAATGCATGCAAGTGCTAGGTGGCATTGTTGTTTACTGAGCTTACAACAGTAAATCCTGAACCTTCAAATCAGGACTAACATGTATCTTCTAAAGATACACTGTGCCTTTCATAGCCCTAAAAAATCAGGACTATGCACAATGCTCACTACCCCTACTTGTTTGTCACTTTGAACCTATGACCCCTTGGAGGCTATTCGACTCCCATTGTACAAAATGGGAGTAAAGAAAACAAGTACAGTATTTTCCTTATGTACACACAGGTGACTACATAAAAATGAGTCCATTCATGACAAACAAACACTGTGCGCAAAAACAAACACACCTTAATCCCAATATTCCTAACTTATTGTGATTAGTATATAATATTATCTATCTTATATCTATTCTATTATATATGAAACATAAAAAACATGTGTTCCCCCTTAAACATTGAAGCAGCTGTAACTACCATGCTAAACTGACCCCTTACTTTCTGTTCAATATACATTCATACTAGCTAGTATATTATGTATATCAATTTATGATAAGATAAGTAGCATAGTAATATTTTTTATCATCTATAGTAGCAAATTTAGGTCAAATGTGCTACTACAGATGATTTTAAACCAGTAAAGTATGCTCAGTTTCAGGGAGGTCAGTTACCCTGGGGCAGCACCTCTCCATTGCACTAAAAGGGGAAGTTTAGGCTTGCCCTGATACCTCCATAGTTGTGGGGTATGAGCAATTTTGTCATTGTCCACACCTATGTGTGTGTGTGGGCCCCCACGTTGAACCGATCCTGTGTCAAATTTTCCCTCATGGGGAGGCAAATAAATACAAACTGTCTAGTTTTTATACTGATTCTTGTCAAACCAAGATATTAATTAACTTATATCCTATACTTGAAGTACTTATAATGGTTAGCAAGTTTTGCAAACCATTTATGGTCAATTCCTTCTTCACTGGATGCTTCATGTTTAGGCCATTTTACCAAAGTTGACAGGGTTTGACAAAATTTTAAAAAATATGTTATATAGTAGACAGTATTTACCAATAATGTGTATCCTAAAGATTCAGTGTAAATAATGATAGTTTGATAATATCTTCAAATCAACAAATGTTACAAGCAGAGTAACTCTAGTTTTTTTTCAGAGTGTATATTCATATGATATCAGATATAATCTTAAGACAATTTTATGAAACTTCCTATCCAAGTGTACCTTTAAAAATATGAAGACCATCAATTATCCTGTCTTTAAAATTATGCATTTTTATCAATTTCTCATAATCCTTGTGCTTATTATCCAAATATTGTTTGGAGTTTTAAAATGGACATTCTAACAAGGAAATGTTTTGTATAAACTCATAATTTCAAGATTTTTCTTGATACCTTCTAGAACTCAGATAATTCCCAGAAGATATCACCTTCAGGATTTTTCATCAAGCCAGCATATCGCACAACATTACATATACAATGAAGTTTTATAGTTTATTCTGTTGCATAAAGACAACAGATAAGAATTTACTAATGTGAAGAATTTTTGTATGAAAAATAAAAATTTTTAAAAATTATTGTAAAAACAAAGGAAATTAAGAAAATAGCTCTACACTTTTCACTATTGGTGTATTAAGCATGGACATGTGGTTATTTAATTTATATACAATTGCTATGAATTTCTTTATAGATTACTTGTTAATTTTCCTGGTAAATCAAGTAAATCTTATGACTGACCTTTCCATTGTCCCAAGTCCCTCTGCTCAGATAGATTTGTTATTTTTTGTAACTGGATTCTTTCAGAGTTCTGTGAACATTTATCTTAATAACAATCAAATGTTACAAAATATCTATTATCACATGCACACCTGTAAAACATAGTTTGGTAAATTAGCTAAACCTAATTACAAAGGTAGATCTTATCTGTTTTATTACATCACACAAAATAAGTATACTAAAAATGATGAGCTGTGTACATTTCTTTAAGATTAACTGAAGAGTTATATCAAACTAGATTTTATTTGTATTTATTTTTTAGATGTTGAGTTGTATTATTTCCATTGTTGAGGGACATCTACCACTTGAAAAATGACTAAAGTTTAACAAATGAGGATGAAGAATAAAAGAAATAGCTTGATTGATTACCGTTAATAATTACAATGTGCTAATGTAAACAGTTTAGTAGAAGATGCATGCAAGGCCGGCTAAAGGTACCGGCAACATGGGCAGTTGCTCAGGGCGGTAAGTTCTAGGGTGTCATGAGCCTGAGAAAGAAGGACTTTCCAAATACAAATATACAAATGGGAAAATTAATAAATTAAGTAGAATAAAAACAGTCAAAATAAGAAAATTCCCTGATGTGAAGTCAGATTTTTCAGGAATATCTGACAGTTGAATATTTTCTGTTGTGGTTATCGGAACTCTTTTCTTCTACCTGATTATTGTAATGAACTTTTTATTCCTATGTATTTATTTTTATGACTGTAAAACATAAATAATAAACAAATCGATAAGATAAAACTATACTTTAAAGGGCTCTGAGGTTCAGCTTAACTGCAGGGGGCACCAGAAAGCCTAGAGACGGCCCTGGATTTATGACAAGTCTTTACTTTCTACAAATGAAGAGCAAATGCAGGAGAAAGAAGAGTTTAAAAAAACGAAAAAGAAACTAAGGGGGAGATTACTCTTGTGACCATTAATGATATACTAGGGGCAGCAACTTGGTGTACTGCGAAGTGTTTTGTGGCTTTAGATGACGTAGGCCGAAATCAGCTTTTAAAGAGTACGCGTCAGGCGAAGCAAGGCAGAGTAGAGTTAATCACTGGCGCGAGTTTATCTATCAGCCACTCGGCGCTTGGCTGCTACAAATACAAAAGTGAGCAGAGACGGGAAACTTGTCACTCATGTTGGCGTTGGTTTGGAGTACTACTACGAGCTGATAATGAAGAAAATGGCAAACCTGCCGACGTCGTTACGGACTTCCAAACATGTCTTTTATATTGTGGTCATAGTACTGTCCATATATTTTTTGGTGATGGACATAATACTCTATGTTACGCTGAAAAACACCGTTCTCGGTGTGAAAAAAGATGGGATGTACTCCCCGTTTAGACCGCTTACGGTCAAGCTACTCATGACGGACCCGCTCGACCACTGGATTATGAGTCCCTTGTCGGAGTACTTTGATGAGCTTACAGGATTTAGCAGTGTCTTCTATTTCATCACACCCAACATGATCAGTGTCTTCCACATGTTTTTGACTATTGCCGCCGGTAAGCTGGTCACCTCTCAATCCCTACATACCCGAAGAATTGCGGTCCTTCTTTATCAGTTGCATGACTTTTTAGATGGATTAGATGGAGTTGTGTATCGGGCCCGAGTCGGTAAAGTTCATTTTCAGAGGTCGAACCGTTCATCAATTGGTTACGTGGTGGATGGACTGTGTGACACTGTCGGGGGAACGGCCCTCTGTGTAGGTCTTGCTGTTTATTTATGTCGAAACTTGCCCAAAAGACAACATAATAACGTCCTCCTACCCTGGACTAAAACCGACCTTATGATCATGGACGGTGACAGCACCGCAGAAAAACAAAATAATAATGGTCATGTAAGCAAATTCACGGCCTTTTTTCGCGTATTTTCCTTCGGTATGCAGCTTCTGGTGGCTGCTGCTCTGTGGGACAAGTCTGTGGAGCGACTCTCTGCTATTTTACAGGTTCCCCTCAAGGACCCCTCAGCCAGTGCCATGCAGGTAGAGTTGCTCCACTATACAAGCACTGGGATCATCTTTTGGATGTGGAGGTTCTGTTCGGCAATCGCCTTTTTACAGATGATCTTATTTTCTATTTTCATCGACAAAATCTGGGAGTTTCTAACTTTCATGTTGTATGTCGGATGGATTGTGTTATTTGTTGCTATCTTTTTCACCGAGCTACACATAAGATCTTTGCGAGAAAAAATGCATATGTAAACAAAACGTAAACATCAATGAAGCACGAAACGTAACAACGCGCAACGCTAACAAAACGACAATAACATAAAACAGCAGTTCTAAATAATGTTGCCTCCTTTTTAAGATGTGTTCATATTCCTTTTTTTCCCTTAATTTATTTTTCAATGTAGGTACTAACGGACCTAAACATCTTTCGTTTTCCCTTAACTTGTTAACAGGTTTCTTTCAGCAAAACCTTTCTCGCACACTTTTTAAAAAATGCTTGAAGTAAGGCTAACCTGGAAAAGGACAGATTGTTTACGGTTTATGTATTGTTTCAAACGCAACAAGTTAACGAAATTCGTATATCTTATTAATTTTTAGTTTCTATTTTTGTTAGCGAAACAAAGATACAACCTCATTTTCCTGAGCAACAGGAGGATTTCCTTGGTTACGTTGTTGTGTGTGAGCAAAGCTTAAGTTTATCCTTAAAGGACACTTCGGTTTACTACATGAAAAAATAGTTTAATTTAATTTGTTTATATTATGCAAATTTTAGGAGAAATTCCACTCCACTGCTGATTTAAAAAAAAACAAAACAAAAAAAAACAACAATTTAGCTGTTAATAAATACCCTCGTTGTAATTACTTTCAAAACAAATAATTACAAGTTTTCAGTAACTCAAACTGCAATCAATATTTTCATAAAAAAACCTTTTGAAAATTTGGAAAAAAATAAGTGACCATATTTTCTTATTTATTAGTTTATTTTCCCTTTTTATTTTCTTCAAACATTATCTGGTCGTTGATGATTTCTGTTATTAAAAAATATAATATTTTGATGGCAATTGGCAAAAATTCACGTACGTTCTCATTTATATCAGTTTGAGATCGCAAACTTTTCACTAGATTATTAATTTTTTTAATAAGTGTTGCTCCCAACTATACGGTAAAATAAATATACCTATAGTTAAGAGCTGATGGAGTGTTTACTTTGTGTTAGGTTAACATTGCTCAGTAAATGATATTTTGGTTGATTTAACCCTTTTCAAAATTGGGTGGATCTATTACTGCGTCTGTCACTTGTCAGCCTGGGAAAAAGAGGTTAGGTAGAAACTAGTATAAAAAGCATACACAAGTTGAAAGCAGCAGACTACAAGTTGTTGGAAGATTCCCAGATAATTTCTCTCATTTACCCACGTTAAAAGCCACTTTCCCAGGTAGCAGAAAGCCGTGTGGATGGTGCTGAGGTTAGAGATTTTCCATCCCTTTTAACATTTGTTCTGGTTTTCTTCGACATTAAAGCCTCAAGCGGGCACACCACTTGTAATATGAGGGCACAGCAAAAATAGTATTAAATTAACATCGCGTCCATGGTTAGTTACTAATTGTGTCTGTTGTTGATAAACTAAGTTTAAAACGCACTCTGTTACATATCTCTAAACAACTCCTTCGTTTTGAACTGGCCTGTTAAAGATGTTGCTGACAAATCTGTATATTTATTTTCTGTCTTAAGAAGTTGGTATCAAACTGATTTCTCTAACAATCAATGCAGTAAAGGAAATTGCTGACCATTTTTAACCTTAAATGGGAGGTATAATTGCCTTTGATTAAATGAACGTGATGTTTATACCGTTGGCGTTAACTGCGACTTGCTAAATTCTTTTCTACATATCTTAAACGTAAACGAAATTCCACCAAGCCGACATTCTAGACAAATGAACGATAAGACTTTAATTGCTGCAAGTAAATTCAAAACTATAATTAAAAAAACACCAAATAGTTTGGAAGACAAAACTTAATCGTAATTTACAACTTCACCAACCACGTGGCAATAGAAATGCTCCACGTATTCACAGCGTGATTGTTAGACAGTTTTTGCCTAGAGCGACTGACTGACGACTCCTTTTAACTATTTAAATCAAACTATGATCATATTAACGTTGATTATTTTTATTTTATTTTTTTTTCTCTTGTGAAATTGCTGAAACTTGAAACTATTTTTGATATGCAAGTTGAAAATTAAAAATAATATATTACAAAATGACTGGTGTATTTTTGTTTCTATTCTAATAAATATCCAGTATATAAATTAAATGCAATTTGCGCCTTCACTATATCTGATTTCTTGGTTGTGATTCTACATTACCAAAAAATATTAATAATCACGCTCACGGAATGAACACTTGTGGTTTAAGGAGAAACATTTATTCCTTCAACTATCTTGTGTGTGAGTGTGCAAGAGAAAAATAATTAATTAGTAATTAATGATTGCAGAAACAAGTTTGCGATCTCCTGAGAATTTTAATTTTGAATTACTACATTCCTCTCAATGACCAGAATAAATAATTGAAACGTGAAATATACACTGGTTTCAGACTTCACCTTTTTTTTTTCTCTTTGTTCTGATTCTTTCACACCACCTGTGGCTTGAAACTGCTGCTAAAAAAGTTTGTTGTTCTAACGTTTTCTTGTTATTTCTTGAACACGGGGATGATTTAACATTTCTATGGCACCCTGTTTTTTGTTAGGAAGGCCATTTTATTTCAATGTTCAATACCTTTTTTGTTTTTTTTTAGATTGCTTCATACACAAACTAAAGTTTGAAAAATAATGGCCACTGAAAATAATTTTCCTGTTGTTAATACGCATTCTGTTCACTAAAAGCAATGAAGAATAAATGGTTTCTCCCTCGTCTAATGGTATAAATTCCATTCATTTAAAAGAAGGAGGTACTTTGAACATAGTTTTCCCCATCTCCCACTTGAACCTTGCGACTTACTAGTAATGCGACCTGTAACCTAAGTTAAGAAAGGTTCGTTCTTTTCTATTCTCATGAAAACAATAACATCCCGAGATAATGTGCCTATTTTTTTATCAGTCCCTGCCCTTCCTTTCTTCTCTTTATAAATTGACTACGGAGAGGAAAGGGAATAAAATTGTTCTGCCTAGGCCCTCCTCACACACTCAGCAAAATAACAACTTTTGTTGTAGAATTCCTCTAATAACCCTACTCGATTCATTCAGTGTTACCCTGGTATATGGTCCACCACTGAATCTGATTTCGTTAACACCACACCACCGTTCAAAAAGGTTTAATTTAATTATTAGGATTCAAACTTTCCCAAACATGCAGAAGAATCAGTTTAAAGATTTGTTTGGACATTATTTAAAAAAAAAAAAAATGTTTCCTCTTTTGAAATTAAGTTATTGCTTTTTTTCTTTCCCCCCTATATTTATTTTGTTTCTGGTGGTGATGATAGTTTATTTTTATTCTATGCCAAATCGAATTGTATATCCATTTTACTGTGATTATCGTACAAATGGGGAAACTATATTGGTTGAAGTTCATTCGGGTGAACAAATCTTGTCTGCTCCTCATTGATATACAACCAAATTTGTGATTTTAGAATCAAACAAATACAAGTTGAAAGTGTTGCTTCTGCCAACTCACCAGTTTTTATAAACTTTGAACTCTTCAGTTAGCGTAGAAGTAACGGAAACCTTTTAATTTGTTTCTAATCCAGTTGTTAATGATTTGAGGCGATTTCTATGGATATTTTTAAATCACCATTTTTCTTGTATCTGAATAAGTGGGGAGTCAGTACAACTTAGCGAAGGTGGTCCCGATTGGAATTCTGAGTGAAAATTCCAGACCCGTGCACATGTTAAAATGGCGCATAATTAACATGAAATAAGAGAATTCATGAAAGAACAAATAAATAAATTATATTGCTTTGAATAAATTGTTTTGCCTAGCTTCATAAATTTTCGACAAATCGCTTGTCTACGCGACGCCAGCTGAATTCCAATCGGGACCACCTTCGCTAACTTGTACCGCGGAGTCTAAAGAATTAAATCGTCTCGTCTGAAATTTCAACCAAAACGTTTCTCTGGTTGCAGTTGTGATAATATTGCATATTACTTACTCTCGGATGGCGAAAAACCCCAAGCTCTTGTTGTTAACCAACTTTGTATACAAAAACTCCTACTATTTGCCAAATTTTGGAATACAAATGGGATGCTAACAGAAACGTTGTCATCTGTCAAAGAGTGTTAGTATGGTTCCTGGAATCTTTTTTAGATTGTTGTTGCCTTTCTTCTCTACCTCGTTATTTCCACAAATGTGGCCCTTTTTTTTCTTTTCTTTTTTAAATGTGCCTTCCTACCCACCAATCACCATCAACTGAATTGAATATTCTTTTCTTTGTTAAAACAAAATCATCCAACCTTTTGCATTAAAACATGTTTCATGACAGTATAAAATTAACTGGGACAAATATTTCCAATGAGATCAGTCTCTCTCTCTCACTCTATCTCTCAACCTTTAGACTCAATGAATTGCATTACATGCCAATGAGAGTCTGAGGAAGAAGTTATATTTGACAATATTTTTTTAGTGTAATTAAAAAGATCAAAGTTGTGAAAATATATTTCCAGATTTTTTATATAAAGAGTGAGATTTATTTGGCACTATAAACAATTCAACTGCTGCTAAATTATCAACTCAAGACATGTACAAACAAGAAAAAAAAGTTGTCTAAATTATATTGATTTCAATAAATACTTGAAAATCTTTGTTTTTGTTTTTTTGTCATTTAAACTTTAGAAAAAATATTTTTGTTTACAAACATTTGGATATTTTGCCACTTTGTGGAATACAAACTGAATTATTTGCTTGTGGAACAGTTTGAGAAGTCTCTAAACCCCTTGTTAACTATCTCTATGATGCAGTTCCTAAAATATAAATCCCTGTGACAAATATCTATCACAAAAAAACTTGATTATACATCATATTGTACAAAATCCCTGGTATTGCATCTCTCTTTACTAGAAAAAGTTGTGGAAGCTATGGTTCCTTTTAAAACCAAAATCTTAGAATCCGATTTCTCTTTGGATTACATTGCAAGATACAATTTCTTTATGACCAAATAACCCCTGTTAAATGAAATGGTGATATATATTTCTATTATTATCAAAACTATCCCAAAAGTTGCTGGGTTTAAATTTGAATTGTTTTCCTTGTTTCCTGCCGTTGTATTAATTATAACCTTGCACATAAGGAAGAGACAAATGCAGTTGAGTGCATAGTTGACAACAACAGTAATTTTTCCCTTCTCACTGCTGCCAATGAAGTTGGGAGAGGTATAGGTATTCATTCATGTCTGTCTGTTTGGACATACAATATCTACAAATGTTCCCAATGACATTTTGTGGAAGGTGGGCCATGGGCTAAAAAAGAATTGATTACATTTTGGGGTGGATCCAGGAATTCTTTTTCGATTGAGAGATACTTTTTCATATATTAAGACAATAGTTTGAAATATGGATAATCAAAACTTAGTTACCTCCCCTGCATCGTAGCTGTATATGAACTGATTTTCATTCAGTTTTTAGTTAGTGTATGGCATTGGCAGATGTATGTGCTCTCTGGGTGCTTTCTAACAATTCAGTCAGGTGCATTGATCTGCTTGAGTTGTTTCAATCAAAAATGATGGGGGCAATGTCTTCTGGATTCATTTCTCTGTATCATAAGATGTCTTAAAAATGCTGTTAATATTCAGTCAAAACTGATTTTCTTTTTCTTTCAAGTTCTAGAAATATTTTAATTAAATTTGTATGCAATTTATTCAGTTATTTTTAAAAACTTTGTAAAACTTGGTTTGGTTGTCTGCTGTAGCTGACCCAAATTCTAACCTGGTAAAAACCATAAACCTTTTTGTATATCTTTGTCTTTTTGATCCAAGATAACACTTGTTGAGCTGTGATAGAGAAATAAGCATGCATCTTTTTCTCTTATACTTGAACATACTTTTCTGAATTTGTTTGTTGTTCATTAATTCAACCTGATTGCTTTATTTTTCTACTCCAAATCCCAGTCAATAATAGTGCCTACATAATGTCAAGTTGGAAATGTTATTCTTTATTCAGCCAAAAAGAGGAAAACATTTTTTTTTTTTAAATTCTAATTTATGCAGAACATGTAAAAGTTTTATTGTTATATAAAAATGAGAAATCTTTTACTATCTGAAATTTGTCAGTTTCTAGTATTTTGACAAATTCCTTTTGGTGTTATGATTGATTTTAGATCATCTTGTCTAACATTTTTGCTATGATTTTAGAAGTAGGATTTGTTTTATTCCAGTTTATCTCTGTAAGTTAGCTATTTTCTTGTTCATTTCAATGAAATATTTTGTCTACTGTCTTGATTACTTATGTGTATTTTTTGTCAGATTTGTTGCATTTTGTTCTTTGTTAAACTCATGTTCACACACACAGCACCTGAATTCATTGAATTATATTCTGTTTGTATTGTTCTAATTCCGGACATAAAATTCTGGCACTGGATTTTTACTTTTTTTTTTTCCTCGCTCCATTTTAACCAATTAGTTTTGTAGCTGATTTCATGTTTTCTTTTCAGTTAACATGAATGAAAATGAAAACTAAGTTTACTCAAATTAAATATTGAGAATTCCTGACATTTACTCATTAAAAAAAATTTATTTTATGTTTAATGTAAGAGATATTATCTCATTTACATATCACTTTGCTCATTTTATGTCTGGGTCTTGTCAACCTTCTGGCAAATTAAGGCTGATTTTGATTCATTGGTCAGTTGAGAACTAAAGCAACTTTTGCTATTTGAATTTTCTTCTGCACACCAACACCTCTAGAAGCAAATCAATGCAATTTTGTCCATAAAAAATGAACTTACAGGGTCTCTCAAAAGTCACTATATATATTTTTAAAAATTCTTCTTTTTTCTTTTCAAAACAGATAAACTTTTGAAAATTGGTATGCATAAACTAGAATGTTTGAGAATTTTGTTGTTCAAATAAGAATTACTTCACTGGTGGACTTCTACATGTCAGCCAAGTCAGCAATTGACACCAAGCATTTCAAGTGAGATGTTTGCACAACAATCTCTGATTCTTGCCTTGAGTTCATAAAGGTCTCTTGATCTTGTTGCATAAACTCTGCTCTTGAAGTAGCCCTTCAATAAAGAAATCACTAACCTTTGCTAGGCTGTGATTTTTGCACCTCAGTTCTAACATTAGTGCCATCACCATAATAATATGTGAAGCTTAAGTGTCAAAAGATTTCTCAGACATTGTACTATAGATTTATATCAATTTTACTGAGATTGGACAGAAATCTGAAATGAAAAAGTAAATATGTAGTCACTTTTGAGACAGCCTGTATGATGCAGCAATGGGTATGTGTTCAAATCTTTGTTAAACTTTGACACTTAAGCTCTAGAAAGTTACTATTTTGTTTCTGCACTCATTCAGAAATGAAGCATTTGATTCCTTAGTCTTGTAAGCATAATTGTACCAACAAAAGTAAATTTTCATTTGGCTTTTCTTTTCTTTTCTTTTTCTTTTTTTTTTTTTTTAAATTTTTTTTTTAAAGATGTCTCCAATACATCTCTATAGGACTCTGGTCAGTTACGTTTATATAAAAAGAGGAAGGAGCTGCTATGTCAAGAGAATGTGTGACATCATTAAAATAACTTCTGTTCTGATCAATAGATGACATATCAAGCATTTGTTTTTTAGTGTTGCCAAGTATCGTTTGTTATTAATAGCTAAAGCTGTGGATTTAAAAATGGCTAAAATCGGCTTAACTTTTCAATTTCCAGCTAACTTTATAGCTAAAAATGTTATATATACTGATTTAAAGCCCACTTATCAAATAGAATAACCACTAAGACTTCAGAACAAATTGATAAAAATTGTACTTTAATTAAAACTACCAATTGTTTTTATTTTTTTACTAGCCAGATTTTTGGGTGAACCATGCTACTACTACCACAACTAGTACTTCGTTTAGAATCCCTTTGAAATTGGAAATCACAGATATGGATGTAAGGATGGTGGATGCATCGTTGAACTTATGGTTCTTGTTTTAAAGTTCTATTGAAAGGAATAAAAGGTGAACATTCAAAACAATGGCAACCATAATCATTCTTTTTTGCCTTTACCTTCTAACAGAAAGAACTGGTAATAAAATATTGTGAACTTTATAAACTTCTCTTAAATGAATGTGGAGTTGAAATTCTATAATACAGTACAAGCCATATTTCAGATTTAATTTCTTTACTTGATTTTATTGTTTGTCTTAATATTTACATATTGAATAAGTCTTGTTTCATCTTGACAAATTTTAAATCTAAAATCTTGTTCATACAAACTAGCATTTATAAAAAAAAATAATAAAATAATAGGCCATCCTTTTTTTTTTTTTTTTTTTTTTTTTTTGTTGCTCTTAAGTTTTGTGTTTAACTCTGAAATATAAGCTCAAACTTCTCCTTAAAAATATAACTTATACATATTCAGGACGCACGACGCAGTTTTAAAAGTGGAGGGGCATAAAATTAGTGCTTGCCAGTGGAGCCCCCGTGGTTGGCACCACAGGGAAAATTAAAAAAATTGACTCTCCTTGTCCTAGATTACCAGAAAATGCATTTAAGGAATATTATTTAGTTGTTTTGACATTCATTAATATCAGGAATCAGTATTTTGAACATGATGAATTACAACATGTTCATAATACCCTTCGATTTCTGATTTCAATTTTTTCAACATAAATAGCTCATTAACAAAATAAAACTACAATATCAACTTCGGTCATCAGATTTGAAAAACCCGATTGATTAAATTTACTAGATGTGGAGAACCTGTCCTCGTGAAGTGCAACAAAATCATTTCCAACTTTTAAAAGGTCAAGATCATCCGTTAATTCCTTATTAGATGCTCAATATATACGGAGCATTGCACCTCTTCTGTGACATACTCGTTCATAACCATGTCTTAATCATACATGCCAGTGAAAATGATCGCTCCGGTGATGCAGTCATGGCAGGATTGACGAGTAGCGGTTTACATATCAGAATGGTGTTTGGGATGAGCAACTTTTCTTTTTGTAGCTCTTTCAACTGCTCATAGATGTCATTGAAACAAATTGTCTTGACGCCTTGAAATGTTGTTTTCAAATTCTCAAATTTCCAAGACATTAACATTGATATTGCTTACATAGATCTCTGGTAGATGATTCAGCTCCTCACCATATTGCTTGCTATGAATGGCATTGAGAAGATTTTCCAACATTGCAAAGGTTTTGAAACTTGGTTGGTCAAATCTTACCTTAATCGAACAAACCATTGTATCTATAGCTTCAAAGTAAATTCTTTTGTCATGATCTTCAACACTTGCAGGGTGGTAAGCAGAAGCATTTTCACAGCCATCAATAAATCCCATCGTTGAATAATTTGGTTTGTTTCGCTTTCTTGGCATAGAGGGCTCTTCCACTAATGGGTGTTGTTTTAATTTCACAACTACAGTTTCAAAGAACAATTTGACGGAAGCATCCCTTCAAATCTCTCAACAGTTTGGTTAGCAAGCCGTTGTCCGCTAATAGCTGGCATCTTCTCACTTTGCAAAGATTTGGACAAGTCTGTTAATGAATATTACTTCTGTTCACGTGAAAGACCAAAATAAAATGAAAATCTTCGCATTTGTAAATTGCACCCTACGATTCTCGCTCTAACATCCGTTGTCAATTTCTCAGACACATCTCCCATAAATCCAATGGTTGATTATAATTTTAAAAAGTTATATGAATGTAAAGATCAATCAAAACAATGTCAACACGAACTGTCAGCCTATATCAAGATCACCACAACAAGAAAACTGAACTTTTTTTGTTTAACAAACTACTCAGATTAAATAATTGATACATTATCATTTGAAGAGATCGACATCAAAAAGAAGACATTGCATTGTTTTTAATGAAGTCCATCCATTGTTGATTTTCAAACAATGCAAAATTATGGATTAATCTGCATACCTGTTAACCAATCAGATTGTTGAAATCATTTACAGTTCTTGATTAATTAGGAAAAAAAGTAGTATAATGTTTTCAAAACACAACAATTCTTTTTGTTTTCTTTCTTTTCTTTACAGATAGGATTAAAGAGATAGACAAAGAGTCATATATAAAGTCCTTACATATTAATGTCAGTTTTGCAAAAAAGTGTGTGTGGGGGTGGACCCCCCACAGCGTTGTTGGCCCTGATATTAAGATGCAATCAAGTGACTTTCCTTTCCCCCCTGCTCTAGTTTCTAGTACCCTCCCCATTGCACTAAAAGGTGTGGGGGGGGCAGTGGATACACCTTTATACCCCTTTTGCAATAGCCGATGTGACTGGGCAATATTTGTCACTACCCACATACAACAATAGACTTAACCACATCACATTTAGTTCTCATGGGAAGAGACTACTAAATAGCTATTAATAATTACAGTAATTCTATCAAGAATAGATCTGTAATCAAATATCCCAACCTGCTCCTTGAAAAAAAAAACTTTTTTCCCTTCACAAATACCTCAGACAAATATATCTAAAATTTTAAGCAAAGTACAAATAGATTAAGTGTAAAAGGGTGTGTGTGTGTGTGTATATA